>APFE031186815.1:55403-78827 GCA_000404065.3 Pinus taeda
TTTGGTAGAATTGTTAAATATGCTGAAAAACTGCAACAAAAATAGAGAAAAAGGAAAAAATGTCCAACAACTTTCATAAGGAAATTAGTTAGAAGATCACGACCCACAAGTCAACTTAGAAATAAATGGATACATGGTTAGACAAGTTGTTGTTGACCTTGGTTTGCAAGTAAACATTCTTTCGAGCGAAACGTGGATTAACATAGGGAAACCGAATTCGCACAAAACAAATAACTATCTTGAACTTATCAACCATAGATTTATCGAACTAATCAAGACCCTGCGACAAGTACAAAATTCCATAATGTGGATCCTGATGACAGCAAAATTCGAAGTCATCGACTCAATTGATGGAATTCCTACATACCTAGTAGGAAAAGGTACCAGCATTCAAAATCAGCAAGTTGAATGACCAATAAAAAATTCGACGAAATATCATGATATGCAGGAACAAAGAAATACAATGTTGAAAGCAATATATTTTTTTATGAAAGATTCTAAACAACTCGGACTATTTAAGGACCTCATGCTGGAAGAATTCCTTGAACTACTAAAATAAGAACATCCAGTTGCTCATTTGGTAGAACTGCTAAATATGTTGAAAAACTGCAACGAAAAAAAAATTGTCTGATAACTTTCACAAGGAAATCAATTAGAAGATCACGACCCAAAGGTCAACTTAGAAATAAATGGATACATGGTTAGACAAGTTGTTGTTGAATTTGGTTCACAAGTAAACATTCTTTCAGGAGAAACATGGACTAACATAGGGCAACGGAATTTGCATATAAAAACTAACTATCTTAAACTTATCAACGAGATATTTATCAAATCAATCAGGACCCTCCGATAAGTAAAAACTTCTATAATGAGTATCCCGATGATAGTCGTCTTCGAATTCATCAACTCAGTTTATGGAATTCCTGCATCCCCAACATTAGTTGTCTGACGTTGGGGACGAAGAATGAAGGAAACAATATCATTGGAAAAATACATAACTGAACTAAAAGGTAACAATAAGAATATTGTCAGTCCTGTAGACCCCTGAGAAGGAAAACCTCGGGTCAAAACTTCTGATGAAGAAGTTGAAATGAGAAAACTCTATCAAGTACTATGCGAAGAACGTGATAATGTCAAACCAAATTCCTTTGGTGAAATTCTAACTGGATCTCCCCTTTCTATCAAACAAAACTCTAATACTGAACTTTATGAATGGTAGATTGAAAATTATGAATCCAAAGAAAAATAATGTTGGATAATACAAGCCATCCTAAAATAAAAAATTTGATCATGTTATTCCATCAAAGCGATACCAATTGTAATAGAAAACAATTATCGAGAAATGCCTTCTCTACTTCCAACAAATTTAATGAATGACTCCAGTAACAACATCTTATTTAAAGAAAGAGCATCTCTTGTAAATCATATAGAGCAAGTAACAAAGTCTATTGGTGAACATGGAAGAATGCAGAGTTTAGTGCAAACCTTCATTGGCCAAGAAACGATATGGTGGGATACCCTCTCATCCCGACTTCAGAGGTGGACAACTCCGACAACATATTTCATCGAGTTCTTTGGAGGGAAAAAGTTGTTTGCACAAGAAAACATACCTATTTTTAGCATTAGACATGGCCCTGTTATACATATCCAAAATTGTGAATCAATTGTAGAATTGAGGCTTCTGTGATCCATCAAAGTTATAAGAAGAGCTTCGGTGTAAATCACATATAGAAATAAACAAATAAAAATTGATATAACATTAAGAATAAGTAATTAATTAAATAAACAAATTACTTACCTTTTTAAAACTAACCATTAAAATTATTAATCTTAATTTTTACCTTAACAAACTAATATATATATTTACATATATGTGTATACACATATTTAGTAAATAATTTGAATATATTACCGTTTTGAACTTACCATTAAAATTATGCATTTATTTTTATCCTAACAACCTAACATTATTTAGTAATATTGTATCTAATTAAATGAATAATTTAAACTACATTATATTATCCTATATAATTTAGTAATATGTTCTATTAAATAATAATTAAAAACTAACCATTAGGTTAGTTTATTTATTTACCTAATTTAAATTATTTCCATAAAAGAAAACATTAAATAATAATAATTTTAATAACCATTAAAATTATTTAATATTAACAACCTAATGTTATTTATTTAATTTGAATAAATAAATAATTTGCCTTTGGGTACTATTCCCTTATTTATTTATTTTTACCTATTTTTACTTATTCCCATAAATAGAATAATATATTAATAGTATTAATATTATAAATAATAATAACAATAATATTAAATTAACAAATATAAATTTGACCTAGGTCCTATAGTCAAAATTAGTTGTTATTCAAAGTTAGCCGTTGGAGTCTCTGCTCAGACTATTTAACATGCTAAGCTGGATCTGTTTCTTCAACTTGTCCTGACGATGAACCACACTAGTTGGTTCGAAGCGCGTCGACAAAGGTCTTTCTATATGTGATTTACGCCGAAGCTCTTCTTATAATTGTGAATCAAAATGGAGAAGAATTGGGTACAAAGATGAGCAAGCATGGTTGCATATGTTTCCAAACACTTAAGATGATCTACCAAATTAATGGTACAAACTAGAAGAGGCATGAGGTCAATCACTTCAATGGAAACAATTAAGGGAAAACTGCATTAAGGATTTTGATTTTAAACTAGAAGAACTAGACTTAAAGGTTGTAGTTTATAAAATTAAAGATTTTATCAAAGAAAAACCTATCGAGCGTAAAAAATGAATCGATGCTTCAGTAACCTATAATTATGTATCGTGCACTTCAGAGAAAAATATGGCCAGTTGTTTAGAAATGGAAGAGGCACCTATTGTTGTTCAAAGTTTTTGTTAAAACAAAAATCACCCCAAAAACTATAAAATGATTCTATCATTATTTAAAGTTGGTAAACAAGAAGTTGAGAAACTTGACAGATTAGACGTTTCATCAGCACATAAAGAAGTAAAAAATGAAGAGGAATGGCTTGATGAATCAAAAGCACCCAACTAGATGGACACGAACATTAAAATATGAGAAGTGGACATATCAAATAATGATTGATCGAAAATCACCTGGCTTGGTGATTACTAGTCGGATAAACAAATTACAGAATTCATTGATCTACTTAAAGAATATGAGCATGTATTTGCTCAAGATTACAAATATTTAAAAGGATTGGTAAAGGAGATGGGATAAATCAAAATTAATCTCATTCTAGGAGAAAAATCAATAAAGAAAATATCATGCAAGCTTGTGCACAAGTATAAAATCAGCATGCAAAAAGAAATAGAATGAATGCTTGTCATTGGCATCATATACCTGATATAAACATCAAAATGGGAAATCCCCATGGTCATTCAACCAAAGAAGCATGACCCAACCAGACTGTGAATTTATTTCGAATATCGAGGGTTAAATAAATTAACATTTACTGATCCATTTCCAGCCCCATTCGCTCACGAGATTATAAATGAAGTTGCAGGACATGAATGTTATTCATTTATAGATGGCTTCTCAAGGTATAACTAGGTACCTATAGTGAAAGAAGACCGAGAGAGAAAAACATGTGTTATTGAGTTTGGTTCTTTTGAACATAGAGTAATGCCTTTTGGATTGAAGAACGCACCAACAATATTCTTAACGATTGTAGTCAAAAAATTTCAAGAATACATTTATAAAACAATGGTAGTATATTTCAATGATTGGACAATTTATACGCTACTAAAATATCATATTCAATGGCTAAGACTAATGCTCGAAATATGCCGACAAATACACTTATCTTTAAATCTTAAAAGTGCATCTTTGCAACTCCAATTGGAATACTATTGGGTCATACGGTCTCAAAAGATGTGATTAAAATAGACATGGTGAAAATTAAGGTAATCTTAATTTTGAAGCCCCCTATCAATAAAAAATAGATTAAAATATTTTTCAGACACACAATGTATTACAAATGATTTATTAGGCATTATTCTAATATTACATTTTTAATTGATGATATTTTAAAGAATATATTCCTTTTATTTAGTCTGATGAGTGCCATGAATCCTTCCAATTGTTAAAAACTAAACTATTTGAAGCACAAATTCTCAATTTTCTCGACTGGTCTAAAAAATTCTACGTACACATTGATGCATCAAACGTTGGAGTAGGTGTAATCCTAGCAAAATCCGATAAGGAATTGATAGACCATCCAAATTCCTACGCCAGTTGAAAACTCAACAAAGCTGAAAGAAACTATTGGATGACGGAACATGAAGCCTTAGCAATGATTTTTTCTTTACAAAAATTATGACAATATCTCCTAGAAAACCCTTTTATATTTTACACTGATCACCAAGCACTAAAATATCTTGTAAATAAACTATCTCATCAAGGACAAATTTTTAGATGGTTATTATTATTCCAAGAGTTTGAATTTGAATTCATTGCTTAACCAGGTAAAAACAATGTTGGTCCATACCATCTATCTCAAATAGAATCTCAAGAGGAACCGACCGATATTGGCGATGATCTACCATATGTACATTTATTCAGAATTGAAGCAGTTCCATCAAAACTTATTGAAATTGCATAATTTTTACATACTAGTAAAGCACCTGAAGGATTATTGAAAAAGAAGAAAAAGACACTTGCAATCAAAGAAGCACCATACACACTAATAAATGGACAGTTATATAACGTTGGAATTAATGAAGTACTTCAGAGATGTTCTTTAGAACATGAAAGAGAAGCAATCATCGACGAGGCACACAAAGGGGAGGCCAGAGGACACTATCAAGGAGAAACGAATGCACAAAAGATAATGCAATTAGGACTTTGGTACTCGACATTATTCCATTATTGCCAGCAATATGTACAGAAATGTGACATATGTCAAAGACCCAGATGACCTCTACCGAAACATCAAACGTTGTTGCACTCAATTGTTCCATCACTACACTTTAAGTTATGGGAAATCAAATTTGTTGGCCCATTTCCTAAAAGAGCCAAGTGAATAGGTGAAAATATATATAATAACATCAGTTGAATATTTAATGAAGTGGGAAGAAGCAGAGCCAATGGCGTCATCCATTAAAGAAGTAGCAACCAAATTCATATATGAAAACATAGTAACCTTATTTGGTTGCCCCTTGGTTCTTATTAGTGATAGAGGAACACATTTTATAAATGGCACAATTTTGGTTTTAACAAAGAATTTCATGATCGAGCACTGAAACACTATTGCATATCATCCTCAAGAAAACGATGCAATTGAATCAATCAACAAAACACTACATAAGGGACTACTAAAAATTTTCAATATAGACAAAAATGATTGGGATGATAAAGTTTTAGTAATTCTATGGGCATATTGTATAGCGTATAAGCAATCAAAGGGATTAACGCCATTCAAATTCATTTATGGATAGGAAGTCATTATTCCATTACATTTTTTAGTAATCGCACAAACTATATCGACCACATTAAAATATAATACAAAGTTACAAATAGAACGAATTATACAACTACAGCAACTAAAGGAAGATCAACTTCATGCTCTCTATCATCAACAAATCAATAAAGAACAACAAAAAGCATGGCAAGACAGGAACCTCTAAGCTAAACCTTTTCAATTTGGTAAATTAGTATTATTATACGACAATAAATTAAAAGAAAAACTGAAGAAAATAAAAAAATGCATGGTTGGAACCTTTTGGAACTAAAGACATTCGACCTTCTGTGGCCATTCAACTGAAGACTTTATAGAGACACCTTTTCAAATCACTTATTAATGGTGCTTGACTTAAATGATACAATTCTTAGTCACATTTAGCATAGGTGAGCCACAAGATTAGTAATGAACAAGCTAACTCACTACATGTAAAAAATTATCTTTCTAAATTAAATTATTAAAATTATTAACTATCAAATATTCTTTCTTATTCTCTAATTAGTAAGTTATTTAAAAAAATAAGCAATAAAAAAATCACCGACATAAAATTTAGACACTTAAATAAAGGAACTAAAAGGATGAAATAAGCATGCAGATGCAATGGAATGAGAACTCGACCTCTTTAACCTTTTATGAGAAAACAAAAGTATGGAATGACATCAGTCTAGAGAAGAAGGACAAATAAAGCATAATGAAATAAACCACCCTGAAACAAGGAGGAAACACCGAACAGAACCAACACATAAGGTGAGATTCGATAGACTAACAATCTAAGACAAGAACTTTGACCACACGTCTAAAGGTAGTGTTGGAAAACCAACTAGAAATAAATGTTTGGCACACGACTCTAACGGAGTACCACATAAAAATAGAAATTAGAATCCAAAAGACAAATAACTAAACTACAGACGTCTTTTCTTGACACGTCGCAACATCCATACATCCATCACTATTAGACATATAGAAGAAGTCATCTCAAATCACTTTACAATTATTTACCACCCCACAAAGGATTTTGTGATCAAATGGCATGCTGCACCAAGTGACGACCGAGGATCAAATCAAAA
This sequence comes from Pinus taeda, assembly GCA_000404065.3. NCBI lineage: Eukaryota > Viridiplantae > Streptophyta > Pinopsida > Pinales > Pinaceae > Pinus > Pinus taeda. The sequence goes on from APFE031186815.1 coordinate 61,955, forward strand.
TTCGATGAGGTGTTCCAATGATGCGAAACCAAGCAATAATTATGGAACAATTAATTCACCTACTATAAAAATAAAAGAAGGCTTGGGTTTGATAAAAATCTCGCCAGAAGTATCAATTGATGTTTTACGACCTTGAAGACATTCTAGATATCCTAAGTCTTGTAATTTCTTATTTTGAGCTCCTGGACTGGTTGCGCTTTAAATAATTCTGAGACGACTTTGTTATGGCCAAACACAAAGCTAATCCGAAAGATGATTTGAACCACACACCAAGGAAACATTCGACCTTTCTAGAAAAAAATAGAAAGTTACATGCAAAACATTCAACAAGCAAAAATTGATGAACCATCCTAGGAAAACCACTATGAATCCTTCTTAAAATGGGCCAAAGTAGGAGATGAATGGAGACTGCAAATAGAATTGCTACAGAAAGAAGGAATTCACAACATCCTTGGTGTGTCATTAGTTGTAGACCTGCAAGTGATGAAGGAGGAGGTTTTGAAGTACTTAATTAGTAGATACCACACACGCAAGATTTAGATCGTCCAACCACAATCAATTTCTGCAACTAATATTCATTTAATAAGTGGCCTTCCTTATAAAGGGGAAAAAGTGTCGACCACAGTAGATGGTACCAATTGGCTCACACAACTCACTGTTGGAGTGTCAAGGAGAAATTCCAAATGATTAGTTATCATTTCGTTCTAGGGCTCATTCACGAAATGTTTCTAGATAATAGGTTCTTTATGCCTTACAATGGTTGGTTGAGCTTCTGATCTAAAAATGACAATGTTTAAGGCTATCAATGAAATAGTTAAATATGGCAAGGAGTACAAATGGGTTAAATATGTAGTGTACCTTCTCAAGGAGAACTTCCAAAGTTGCCAAAATTTAGGCAAAGCCATTCGGTTTCCCTCTCCATTAATTTGGTTAGTTAGTAAGTCTGACCCTCTAGTTGGAGAGATAGACTTCACAAAGAAAGATATGCCCTGTATGTACAATTTTAGAATTTTTTTTCCATAGATGGTCGGGAAAACCTTAGTCTGTAGGACCTCTTGAAATTTTTAGGAACTGGTTGCTTCACATAAATAATAGTTCCAACAAGGGGTGAGCTCCTTAGCATGTTAGACGGACCCTACCCCCATTTTGTCATATACAATTGTCCTTAGACTATACCAAAGTATGGTATACTAATTCCCCAAAACTCGATCCTTGGGAACTCATTACCATCCCATTGTTAAAAAAATATTTGATGAACTCTGTCAGCAGTATAATACCAAGTATACCAACACCCCTAGAGTTAATGGTCCCTCTCATGATATCATCACCCCCTAGCTAATGCTGACGTAGAAGAAGAGGCAGAAGTCACCCTGTATTTACAACATTTTAAAGTTGATCTGTCAGTTCCTTTAACTAAAACTTACAATAATTCTTCTCGAAAAGAGTCTAGTAGCCCTAAGACTACACCAGTTAAGACCAAATTGACCCAAGGGCATAAGGTGCTGAAGGTAATTCATTTGACTAACCCTGAGGAACAACAACAACTTGATGAAGCCATCCAAAAATTGGAGTCAATGGGAAAAATAGCTAAGAAGACCATAACAACCAATTCAACATCCACTCAAGCAAATATCTAGAATGCAGTAGAGAATTCCAAGAGCATATTTTCCAAAGTAACGGAGGAAATTTATCAGGTTTCATTGAGACAAAGTCGTCAACAAACTATAACTTCCTCCAACACACAACAACAACAAAATGGTACTACAAACCATGATCATAACTAGACAAAATATGATTTTGTTAAATAGACTATTGATTTAACTCTTAATACTCCTATTAATTCTCTAACTCACATTTTAGAAGAATAAAATTATTCTGAGAAGAACTAGTTAGAGCAGGAGTAGTTTGAACATCAACAGTAGGAGAAGGAGTAGTTTGAACATCATCAATCATAAAAGGAATCAGTTGGAGCATGAACATAAGTAGTTAGAGGAGAATAACATAGAGTAGACATAGTTGGAGATTAATCAATAAGAAGAAAATCATATGGAACAAAACATTCAGATCACCAAGACAATTATGAAGGAAATTTGAAAGACAACTCATCTAAACGAACTCATTCTGATGAAACAATCAAAGATTATACTCAACAGACAATGGATGTGTTGACTGATCATCAAACAAAAGAAATGAATGGTGTCCCAATTACTAATACAACCAATGTGAATAATCCACCAATTACCAAGCTTGTTCCGACTACAAACACCTATAAAGAACCAAAAACAACATGTGCACTAGCAACCAGAGATAAAAAGGAATGAGTTGAAATTGCTACCAAGTATGTTGACATCAAACTTACAAGTGACAAACAATTTTTTCACGTTATAGAGAAGTATATTAAAGCTTCTAGGAAGAGGTTGTGGAAAATAATGAAAGATATTGATAAGCTTTAGTGTCAACAAGAACGAGAAAAGGAGACTTGGTTGGCTTGTCAAAGCTAGGCAACATAAAAACTCCACATACCCATGCTTACCAAGCTTACCAAAATTCTATAGAAGGCTAACAAGGAATTCATAGCAAGCACACAACCCCTAGGGAACACACTTAATAGAGGATTTACCCTCATAACTACATTCAACAACTGAACCACTTATTTGGAAAACAATCATAGTAAAATCAAGGCCTAGGAGATGCTTATCCGAGAGTTGTCTTCAAGGAAAACTTCAAATCATAGAACACAACAAGAAATAAACAATTCATTGGAGCAAGAATGAGAAATTTTCTCACAATTACTACAATAGAAATGCCAATGGCTAAGGAAAGGAAATAAAGCCTAACATCAAGCTTCTAATGCATTCGACTATCTACAAGGAGTACTTGATCAAGTTTTGAGAATTAAAGTAGCTAAACCATTTATCCAAAGGATACCAGAGGAAATTCCTCTTGAGGAGAAAGTTCAGTATCTATCAGACCTGAAAGAATGTAGTGCTAAAGCCAAAATTGCAGTTCAAGAATGGTCCATCTTCAATGAGAATCTACAAAGATTTGCTCCAGCAATCTATTAGACTACTTTTCCAAATGCACCTCTGCCACAACCAGCTCATTTTTCTTCTCCACATCCAGCCTGACCTACCTATCAGTTCTTTGCACCCAATGTTTCAATATACGTTGCATCATCACAACAATAGTATCATGAAGTTGAATTTGACCAGACAGTAAATCAATCAACAAATCTAGCTCAAGAAGTTCCGATCATAGTTACAGAAGGATTCGGTGATGAACCACCCATTCTTTTATCTTAGCTTACTTTTATTGTGATAATCATACTGAGATTTTTCCTTTAAAGAACCAATGACATGTACTGTAAAAAAAATGTCTTTCTCAATATGTGTGGCACTCCAACTCTTCCCTTCTTCAAGATGACGAAGGCTTTGAGGGTGGGGGAGACGTTGGAGGGGCTAGTCGGTCTAACCGGCTAGTCTAATGAAAAGAGGTATAGGCCAAGTCAAGACAATAGCCATGTAATTTAATGAAAGGATAACTAATGACGGATTAAGTATCATGTCTAGTCGAACATGTAGGCTACCATAATTGTCCCAACAACATATACATATTTGTCTGCATATCAATGTGTCAATTCTGGTTCGATTTATAAAAAAGAATATATTTGTGTGCTTCTGTTGGTTATCCATTACTATGTGTCTTATATATTTATCTATGTTTGTCGTGTAACTACTTGATGTTTGTCTACTAGTAACAATGCATGTTATTCACAAGATTATAACAATATTAACCGATGTATTACCCATGGTATTTTTATTACCGATGGTATTTGGCATTAGAAGAATTATAAATTGATGGAATGAGTGAGTGAAGGAAAAATTATTTTCGAAATCAATTTGAGTGAGAGAGAGGGTCAACTTGGGTAAAAAACAAGAAATTTGACCAGCTAAGGAGAGGGGTCATACTCTACGCTGAGTGAATAGGAAAAGAGGTCAAGTTTTATGTTGAAGAGGCTACATCCCAAGCCATGGAAAGGGGTCATACACTATTGTGGAAAGAGGTTGTGCTTTAGATCGTACATAGAACAACGAAAGGACCAATTTTTGGCCTATTGATTAGCTATAATATATTTGGCAGTATTGTTGTAATATTTTTCTAAAACCTAATAATATCCTCTTTTCTAGTTTTCCCCACACAAGGGTTTTCCAAGCTAAATAGTTGCCTAAAAATTGAATGTTTGAATTTATGTTTTTCTTAGTGTGCGTAAATTGTTAGAAGCTTATTTATGTTAGCTATGCATAGATTTTAGATTTAAATGTTATGGGTTTTCAATAAACATGAAATATAGGTATAAAATTCATTAGCACATTAACTTGATTGTTCATCTTAGAGAATTTAAGAGACCAAATGGTCATTGAATAGTTAGCAAGGAGGAAAAGCTTGACACTACCCTTAGTGTGTTCTTTCACACTCTACAAATCAAAAGTAAAATTGCAAATTCAATGAACCATGTGAAAACACACCAAACTGTGTGAAGAAATGGGACCTATCTACATTTGCATGAAATAAAAAGGATTCGTCAAGGATCAGTTTCGTGGGCCCATCCATAGACTGGTCATATATAAATAAATAAATAAAAAAATAAAAAATTGACAAATGAAAATGGAGTTTTTAGGTATACCTACAATACACACATCATTAATCGCATTCACACTCATATAATGTAACCCAAATACAATCAACACCACATTCTTGCATCATAATATAATTTTAGTAGAAAGATACATATATGATGAAATGAATGCAATAATTATAGTGACAATATCAATACATAACTAGGGTATTAAAACGATAAAAATAAATCAAATATCTCCATGATTCAAATAAAAAAAGATCTTCTTACCACACAAATACATCAATAAATATTATACTATAAGAAGACAAGGAAGACGTGGCTAGATTGGTGGGCCCTCCCAACCAGCTATGTGGCCTACATTAGTTAGTTAGACCAAGAACAAAGAATGTGAAAAAATCTATTGCAAAACACCAATACAATGAATTATATTAAGTTTGTTCCCAGTTAGAATTACATGCCAACCAACACTAATGAAACCCAATAATGGTTCAACCTGAAGAGTTAAAAAAAACTAATTGATTTAATCCCTAATATCTACCATTGCCTCTCGTGCAATGCACAAATGTTACAAATTTATACAAATTCATGAATTAAAGGAGTAAACAAGTAGATCAAGGGGATCCCCTATCTCACTCGATAATACAAATCAATCGCAACTGAAAACCAAGGATCCATATGTGAGTGGATTGTGTGGCCAATATAGACAATGAACTAATTATGTCTAGCTACAAATGAATGACATATGAAAACTTAGCAATTCGATCAGATATGGGCTCATTAGCTTCACTTCGTCCAAAACTTGGAGTTTTTGTCAATGCGCATTTGAATAGTGGCCAACTCTTTATACAATAACCTTATATGCAATATAGTAAGCATTGGAGCATGTTGATGATGCATGGAGAATAACCCATGTTTTTTATTCAGTCCAAGAATAGTGGAACCCTCCTTAAATTGGTGGTTGGTTATAAATTACACAATGGTTACAAGATGTGCTAAAAAACCCTTGTTAGTAGCACATATCCATAATTAAGTCTCTAATCATGCTTAAAATAGTGGAAAAAATATATAATCTAGGAAAATACCTTGTAGAATTAATTTGGTGACTTTTCAAGGAAAGGGCCATGAAGGGATGATGTTATTGAATAAAAATAGGTGTTATACATAGTAAAAAAGGGGAATACTACTAGTAAAACCATCTCAATTCTAACCCCTGAAAAATTATTTATTGACCTCAAATGAGGTCGGGTGGTGGCCTAAAATGGTTGTAAAACTTGTTGTATATTTGTTACATATAAGATTTTTGATTTTAGGCTCAGGGTTGTCCTCATAGATATTTTTGTCTCATGTATTATTCATGTGTATGGCTTTATGTTGACGATGTCATAAGTTTATATAATGAAAGTGTCAAGATTGGTTGAGTGTTTAAATTTTATACTACATATCTTAACTAAGTTATTATTATAAGTGTGGATTCGAGAGGCATAGTCCAAGTGGAGTATAGCTAAGTTGGTCTTGCTAGTAGTTAGAAACATGTTGGTGCTGCATGGCTAGAGAGCATGAGTGCACCTACTTTGGTGAGGTCTCTAGCTTCGTGAGAATGGGGGTTATGTATTATGGCTCCTCCATTATGGTAGTTCTTGGTTCGTATGATGATTAACATGGATTCCAAAACAATGATGCATAATGATGATAGAACAATGTGGTCAGGCTACAAGGAATGATTATTGTCATCAAATTAACCCTTTTAGGCTCTCATTTTTTATTCCCATCTCTAGGAAACAATACATTACCCCCTTTCTTAATATTCCAATTGAATTATAGAGTGAATTTCTTCGTTTCTATGGCTCCTCAACCTAGTTGCAAATGATTCCCTCCAGTCCAAAAACCTTTAGCAAAGGTTGTTGAAAGATAGGAAACACAATATTATTTCAATTCCACCACTCTAATGTTAAGGCACGAAATAATATGTCTAGAAGAAGAGGTAAAATTTGAGAGAAATATTATGAAATATGAGGAGGTGCTTTAGGAGGAAGTGGATATTTTATAGGATATGGATAAAATTAGAACTTGAGATACAAAGTACTTTGGAAAAGTGGAGTTACATTGGCATACCAAGACATTGATAGCTTAGACCCTCACTAAACAAGAGGCAGATTGGAGAAACCCACATGCCCACTTGGAAATATAAAAGAAGGGACACCTTATGTTGCCTCTTTGCAAATGGATGGGAAAAAAGTATGGAAGATTCCGCCTCTTAGAGATCATATGGGAACTAAGGAACAACCCATCGACATCATATAAGATGCACCAATAGTTGCACCTTTCAATCAAGTATATTTTTATGTTTGCATTAGTGTTTGTGTTTTATGTTTCCTATGTCAAGTCAATTCACAGAGAACCTTGGTTTCCATAAATGGAAATATTTCTACATACGTTTTGAAAATTTGTTTATACTGTTGAGAATCATGATTTTCATTAGACCAAAACCTGTAGGTGTTAGTCAACGAACACATTTCAACAGATAAGGATCCACATGAGGCGATTAGTCCAAGTCATGAAAAATACAGGGAGTGCTGGTTTAACGAGTGCTTAACAACCTCCCCCCCAATGCAAGATGGGGGTGTATCGAACTCGTGACCTAGCTATGATACCACTTGTTGGGAATCATGATTTTCATTAGACCAAAACTTATAGGTGTTAGCCAACAAACACATTGCCAAAGATAAGGATCCATGATATGCGGTGATTCCATGTTGCAAAACACACAGGGAGCATTGGTTTATCTAATGTCCAACATATATGTCAGTGGTCACTATGTTAACTTTTGAAATTCCTACTTTCCCTATGGGAATACTTAGCATTTATAGATAATAGGTCTCAAATAAGGGATTTCTAGCATTTGGTATTATCTTCATATAGTTTTTTGATAGCGTTTAAGACAAACATCAATGATGTTGTTAATTAAAAGCATTGATTCTATAAATCAAGATTTTTTATTAATAGAACCTTCAATTTACAAAAACAAAAAAAATTGATATGTTAAGCCCTATATAAACCCCATTTTAACCCTAAAATCCCTTACTAAGCCATATATATTGAATGATTATATTTCTATTTTTATATTGTTATGTGTGCTAGAACCCCATAAGGTCCCATTTTATTATAATTGTACCTTTGTCTCATATTTTTTTCCCAAGAAAATACCCAAGTAGATCCACCAGAAGGGATCACATCCCACCAGATTATTATAATATCATAATCTTGAGGGCATCAAGTAGAGGAGAAATAACCATGTGATCTCCCATAAATGAGGTGCTTTAGCAACAGGAACTCGGCCAATTGAGCTAACCCTTGGGCTCCCTTGTCTCGCATACATATACATATACATATACTAAGGAGACCTAGTATTAGAATCATCAAATATTGTCTTGTACATTGTATCATTGTAAAAGTAGGTTTCACCCTCAAAGATGAATGTAATTATTGGTTTCTTATCGGTTTCTTATCATTTTTAAGGTGCAAGGTTCATAATAGTTGGTATAAGAGCTCACGATCCCAGGGTTTTGTTGCTTCAAATAAAAATATTGAAATTTTCACTATCTTTTTTAGGAAGGTTTTAGATGGTGAAACCCGGAGAATATCGAGGAGAAACCTTGGGAAATATCTAGTTCAAAATTCATATCTTAGTTCACTATATTTTCATAGATGTAGTCCAAGCAAGTTAGGTTTCCTGAATGCTCCTAACATCAAGTCAATTATTTAGTGAGGTTCCAAACCATGGAACTTGGAACACTTTGAGGAAAAAACTCGATGAACATCTAGTTCAACTTTTAGATCTTGTTTTGCTATAATTTCGTACATATGCTCTAAGGAATTTCAAGTTCCTTAATGCTCCTGAAATTAGTTTCAAATAGGTTAGTTTGGAATTTTCACAGTAGTTTCTTTGCTGGGAGGTTTTAGATAGTGAAACTTGGATCACATTAAGAAGAAATATTGAGGGACATTTGGTTTAATTTTTATAGTTTGGTTTGATATAATTTCATAGTTATACCTTGTGAAAGTTAGGGTTTGTGAATAATCTTGAAATAAATTTTAAATAGGTCAAGTACATATCTATTCTATATGTTATTTTGTAGTACTTTTCATACTGTGAAATCTTCAGGAATTTCAAGAGACATAAAGAAGCACCTCATGTAAAAATTTCAAATTTATATTTGAAGAATTGGACATGTGGCATGGTATACAATATTTTATCGTGCAAAGAGGAAAACAATCAAAAAGTTTGGGAAGGTTACCATAAATTTCACTTGGCACATCAAATTCTATTCGCACTTGTGAAATTGCAAAATGACACATCATATTAGTACATACCAAAGTTTCAGATCCAGAAGTCAATTCATAGATATATATCAATAAAAACTTCATCTATTCAGATATTCTATAAATTAAGGTATGTAACTTACAAGTGACCTATTGAAGTAGTAGTTTAGAGGCATAATTTTTAGGATTCCATGTAGAGGAGCACCGTGTAGGCAAATAGTGTGTGGTAATGTTAGTTAAAGAGCAGTGACTGAATGTGAAATATTGTAGGATAGTTTTTGGGTTTTTACCCATAGTTTTAGTAATTTCCAATGATATATATAGGTTGTTGGTCAAAATTTTGCACAATGTAAAACTATAAATAAGGTTGCAATGTTATGTTATAGGTATGCCTTATTATGTTATGTTTTATACAAGTATTATCTAGAAAATTTGTATTGTAATGGATGGTTGAGGCTGGTAAGCTGCAACACTATGATGTAATGATTTTTTTTTAAAGTGATATAAGTTTGGATAATTGTTTGTTGTGTGTGGTTTAGTTTTATTATCATGATTTATTTGTTATGTTGTGTTTTGATAATAATCGATGCACTGTGTGGATTAGGGGCATACTTAAAATTTTTATGTTATATTGAGAACAAGAGCATATGAATTGTGTCCCCTTTTCCACTACAAACTATCCTAATTCTTGCAATCCCTCATAAAATTCCCTAGGTGAGACTTCACCTACTCATGGGTGATGCCGAAAGGGCCATTTCCTAAGCTTTGTTTCATCTACCAACTCTTCTAATGGATCCATATAGATTATTGGTTACAAATAGAAATATGTTCACCAGGAAGGAAGAGGATCATGTGATATGGGCGGATGAAATGAAGTTTCATCTCTGAGATCAAGTAAAAGAAACTGAAATCAAAATTTGTGAGATCTAGTCAGAGATTCAAATCAACTGGAGGGAATTTGTTTCATTTTTTAACAAGCTTGACACATTACAAGAACTATGCTCAAAGGTTTATTTCATTTTTATGTAAGCTTGAAATGTAGAAGAAACTATGCTCATGGTTAATTGTTTCATTTTTTAACAAGATTGAAAAAGTAAAAGAACTATGCTCATAGGTTTGTTTCAAACTATACTCGAGGTGACCTGTTTCATTTTTTAAAGAGCTTAACATAGTAAAAGAACTACGTGCATAGGTTTTTTTCATTTTCATGTGAGCTTGAAACATAGAATAAACTATGCTCGAGATGACTTGTTTCATTTTTTAACGAGCTTGACACAGTAAAATAACTATGCTCATAGGTTTATTTCATTTTTATGTGAGCTTGAAACATAGAATAAACTATGCTCAAGGAGACCGGTTTCACTTTTTAACAAGCTTGACACAGTAAAAGAATTATGCTCATGGCACTATTTATCTTGATCATGGCTCCCAATAGGCTAAGGCTCTAGAAGGAATACATATCAAGGGCTTAATCATGGCTTCCAAGATATTTTCATCAGATGGAATAACATTGCTCTAGAATGAATGCATATCAAGGGATCCAATAGGAGTAGGAATATTAGGCTCCAATTATCCCCATAAATAATTTTCCATATCACTTACTAGATATAGGTTAAAATAATTCGAATAAACAATAGGCTCTTCTTTGTTGGTAGGTGTAGGTATGGAATAAGTTGCCACATAATTAACTTATGGCAAGATGGATACCACTTGCATAATAGGAAAGTTTAGGGAAGTTGGATGGTTGGAATTCAAATCAATACCAATGGATGGAAGTTGGTCAATAGTCACAATTTTTCCATCATGCTAAAAAGACATCACTAGAAATAGTGTGGACACAACAACGTTCATGGCATAAACATAGTCTCACCCAAGGATAAAATTGAAATCCAAGGGTCCTTGGATTACCATAACATCAATACATACAATTTTTCCTTCTAAGGTAATAGGAAGTTGAGGAAGGATCCCTAAAGGTTCACTAGTTCTTCTGTTAAAATCCAATAGATTCTAAGTAATAGACACAAGCTGAGAGGAACGTAAGCTTCCCAAGTAGTTGATGATAGACTGTTAAACAAAAGCCCCTTCCTCTATAACAATGTGATATATGTTCTTATCACAAGCCTTCACCATGATTTGGAAGGACATGGCGGAAGGGAGACGAGGCTTTGTTAATTAATTCCAATGGAAGAAAATAACCTCATTACTTGGAGGGGACTCTCTGACGACAACATAATTTCCCCCTTGTCTAGTGGGATCTGAAGTAACAAGAAGAACTTGAGCGGTATTAACTTCACTCTCTAAGAGAGAGTATGATCGACTAAAGATGGAATAAGGTCAACCACTTTCTCAACCAATGGTTGGTTGGAAAAGGACTCATGGGATTCACGTCCAAGGAGAGCGGGGTTGACTAAATATGGAATCAAATTAATGACATCATCAACTAATGGAGGATTGGAGGAAATATTATAGTAACCAGTTGGAAGTTGTTTTTGAGAAACAATAAGTTTTTACAACAATTTCGAGGCTCATCCATATGAGGGAAACGGTGAGTCTAATGAATCCCTTCACATAACCTACAAGGAAACATAAGTTTACCCTTTCTCTCGAGAACCTTATTAGCTTTAGTTGATTGGTTATCACCAACATAATCTCTAGAGGCTAACGACAAGGAATGATGTGATCATGTGCACCATACTTTTAATACTTGGGGAATACCAAGGAAATATCTAAGAAGGTGGTCACCCTTACAAATTTTGCAAGGGAATTTAATTTTACGAGGCATGTTGGAAGTTTTTTCAACATTATCCACATTCATAGTAATGGTTGGGTAGTTTCCCCTTTCTTATTTTGTTTCTTATTCTTCTTCCTTTTCTTCTTCTTCTTAGCTTCCTAGTTACTAGCATCACGATTTTCACTAGGAAAAGAAGAATAAAGGGAAAAATATATGATGGGCGAAGAAGGAAAAGGGTCAAATTGAGGTTTGTTTTGTTAAGGAGAGCTCGTTTATGAAGTAGATGGGACATTTAGAACTAAGGAGGTTGAAAAAAACCATACCACTAAACCTATTGTGAATAGAGGAAGGGACAGTGTATCCATGTAAGGAGCACCAATATTTTCAAAAGAAGCAAAAGGACCAGGATTCCCATCAAAGGGGTTTCCTTGACTGGAATACTCCAGAATTTTTTTCATCAGACTCAACCTAAGGTCTACTAAGGAGTAAAAAGTGAGAATTCAATCAAAGAGACATTAACAGTGAAAAGGGTCATTAGGTATGAAGGGATTACCAGGTTGTAGTGAACTACAATATTCTATTAAATACATGCACGAAATATCCTCGAATGATGTGTTCATTGTATCACAAACAAACAAAATGGCTAACTTGTTTACCTATGGAAAGTATGCAACCTACTTGGGACTTTCGATATATACTCCAGGGTATATGGAAGTATATTCTATGGTAGTGCTATCTAATGTGTTCCTATATACTCTTCGTATGTTGAGCACCTTCCTATATACCCAAAGGTACGTGGAAGAATAATCATATATACTTAAAATTACCTAGAAAACCAACCATCCCCAGAATGTAACGCAAACGGATAATGACAACTCCAATGTTTACAGACATTGGAACACATCTTCTAACCTATACCAACGAGATGTTTTTACTGTTTCAATGCTACTTATATTCATTGATAAATTTTAAATGTTTCTCTTTGTTAAGGTTTCTATTCGATCGTAAAAGAGAAGCATTCACCTGAATTATTAAAATGTAGCTAATATGAGAGAATTATTTGCCAGTTGATGAAGATCTAATTAAAGAAAAGTGAGAGGTTTCAAATCAACAATGTAGAAAACAAATATTCCAAACAAGAACTTTAAAGCCACTATTCCAATTTGACAAATTCAAAGCCCTGATCAACAAGAATTTTGTATTTTTTTTTTATAATTTTCATAATGTAAAGAAAAATAAAACTATGCCTAGATTACTAAAAAAGAAAAATTCAAAAAGCTAACTATAGAAGTATGAAATGCCTTTGAAGGAATCAATAATCAAGCCAAATTGTAAAAATCTCTAATTGATAAGAAAAAAATCATTTTCCTACCAAAGAGAAATCAAATTTAAATGTTTAAATTAAATGTTGGCTTTGCAGAGAAACATGTAGACCATAGACTCAGAAAACTATAGAAAATAAGATAAATTTCAAAGCAAGATAGGGAAGCCCTACCTTTTGTATTTTCTAGGTATCATCGCACGTAAGATATAGAAACTAGTGTGATTTTTAGCACTTAATGAATATAAAAATTTCAATGCAATGCACTTTCACTATGTCATCACAATTTACAAGAAAAAAACACTTAACACACAAGAAAGTTGCACGGATTCGCACTATGATAGAAGGACAAGTGCGATGAGGATTATTTGCACTAAAAACAAGGAAAAACCCTTGACTAAGCTCGAAATCCAATTTTCTAAAGTCAAATCATAGTTTGAACAAGAAAAAAATGGTCACCTATTAAGTTCCTAAAAGGTTAGGCAAAGAAAACCATTGAAGAGTAACTCGTTCCCCAATGGAGTCGCTAAGTTGTTTTCTTGACAAATCCCTTATACAAACAAAAGTGATCTCCCTAGGTTCATTAGCTTAACCTAGAAACAACCAAACAAACTAAATTATCTTTCCCTAGAGATACTTGAAATATAAGAAGAAAACTTATTTGATGTTCACTACAAGTTTCCTTCTTCTCTTCATCTACTCACTCCAGCTCCAACTTAGACTCCCAAAAGAAGAACTTGAAAATTAGCTAAGACAAGCAAAGAGACCGAGATATACAACACAATATATTAAAATAACTCTAAATAAGAGATCGAGGAACCTTATTCTACACATTTATAATTAAAGACATGATGTATGGGAAAAATAATGCACTTTGTATTAATGATAATAGAGAAATATTCCAACCCTTATTGAGGCCTTGATGATGCAAATATCTCCCAGCCTTCTTGTCCTTTCTTTTCCACAATGATAAAGGCTTCAATCTCACCAATGCATAAGGATGGATTATGGACCTCCAAACTCAAACTGATAGCATAAGGGTAGAATCAGAGTCTCCAAATGCCAACCCAGACTCTATAGTAAGTACTACTTTTATAGGGAAAATGAGGTAGTTTTAGATCCAGCATACTAGGGCTAGATAAACTTTGAAGGAGGTAAGTTCCATGAAATAAAGGACAAAGCCTCATTAGTAGGAATTTGAGATCATATTCAACAAAAAATGGATGAATTTGTTCCCAAAGCTTCTAGACGGGGAAGCTTCAATTTTAGTAAAGGAAACTTGCACTGACCAATGCAAGTTTCATGCGGGAAACATGCACCATCACAGGTTGAAATGAATTTAAGTGTGATGGAGTGTCAAATTAGGGTTTTGAACCAATGTAATCCAGGATTCTTATAACTTTTGGGAATAGTTTTACTTTTTTCCTTGCAGGGGATTGATGCAAAGTGTAACGGATGGCGAGAGATCTAGGTTTGGGACCTTTCTTCTTAAGTGTGACAAAATGGCCTCTAACAATGCCCTAGGTGAGACTTCACCTTCTCACAAGTGATGTTGGAAGGGTAGTGTTTGAGGGGTTTTGTTGGTTGTTTAACTTTAAATTCGGGTCTACTCTTTGTGCACCAACAAATGGTTATGTTGTTGGGACCAGGATCTATGGTTGAAGGGAATGTGTAGGTAGAATAAACATGAGATACTATAGTGGATACAAATGAAGGGACATGAATTTGTCGCAGAATAAACTAGGAACTAAGCAAAGTCTTTTGGTATAAATCACATAAGATAACCTTTTGGCTAGTTTGTTTCGATAGCCAAAAAATTCTCTGATGTTATTTCTACCGAAAGACTTTGATTAATTCATTATGGATCATAGAAGCTTGAATACAGAAACTAGGAACTAGTAGAAGTTGGATATTGACCCTCATTATCATTTTTATTTTCATAGGTTTTTTGTTTTAGTTGCGTTGGATCCATGTTCCTAACAGGGTAGCAATGTTTCCCGTATGATCATCATCGAGGGAGTCCATGGGGGGCCGATGACAATTTTATGAGCCCCCCTAGAAGGGGTTTGGGGGTAGTGCCCCAAAATCTAAAAATAGATGAAAATTTTCCTTGTAAAATATTGTAATTTTGTAATCAATCTGGGTCGCTCATTAGGTAGATAATCTGACAGTAGAACTTATGTTAATTTAATGTTTTTTCCCTAGAAGGAAAACCTTAGTTTATATGAGGGAATTGTATTGTGGTTTTGTATTATTATTCTGAGCAAAAAAAAGAGAGGAGACTATGTGAGAGTGAAGAGGAAATTACAATGGATCTAGTGTAGGTTGTATCTCTTTACTTTCCTGGATAATATAATATACAACTCCCCACTGTTGGTGCTCTACGAACTAGGTGAAGGTTCATTGTTATATTTGCATCCTTTGTGCTCTAGTGTTTGTAGTCATTTTGTTGTTTCTTGTATATCGTTTTGGTTTTGTACTCTCGTTGAGTTTTGTAGGTGCCCATTTTTTTTGTCTTATTTTTACATAACACAACGACAACCCCTTTATTCAAGTTGGTCATTGTGTTATCTTTGATGCCCTCCCAAATCGCTGAGTCTGCAGTTGCATCATTCAATTGTTTGGTCCTTGTATGTGGTGTCTGGTACTCAAGCACATTTTCTATTTGGTTCTGAACAAATCATGGCTCTAATTTATCTAACGATGCTTTGCATGGTATTTATATACCTTCCCTACCCACAACATCAGTGTCTATAGGAATAATACCTAAACCAATATATAAGGCCGCTCACCCTTTTCGTGGTTGACAACGCCTTTCTAACGTGGCCTATTCACTCAAGTTCTAGTCCTTATCTACCTGTATTTTCACCTCGCCATTGTTATAAACCAAAAGTTCCATTGCAAATCACACTAATTGTGTCTGGTCATACCCTAGTTCAGTCAGGTATGGTTTCTATAAGTGTTTTCATGGCTCCTAGGATGCGTCAAGCTAGTCGCGGGGGTGATGCAACAGGAGCATCCACTTCTCTATGTTGACATTTGTTCGGCTGGCACTCTGTAGCATATCATTTTAACTTTGTTCTACCTGAAGTGAGGAACGAGATCCTTTAATTGGAAGCAAGGGAATTTGGCAACAGGTCATATTTCTATGATATTGAAATAAGTGGCAACAACTTCAGGTTGACTCCCAATCCTGAGAAGTTTCGCAAATGAAGACTTCACTTTCTCCTTTCAGTGGTTCTACACTGTCAACTCAAAACTTGCTCCACATGCTCATCGTGGACAAGCAGGTTGACCACTACCAATTATTTGCAAGACAAGAGGAGATCAAATGGGTCCTCCAGGACATCAGATACAATCTAGATGACACTGTTTCCAAATTAACACAGGTGGAAGGCTATGTGGTCTTCGATTCTAGTTCCAACTCCGACCTGCAACCTCACACACCAACTTTTATCAATGCACCAACAAAGGATTTACACCAAGGTAACTCCAATGCTCAATCTCCATTCATTATATTAGACTAATCGACTATTATGCCACTTGGCTACTGTTATAGCTCCAAATCTCACTATTATGGTTTGTGATGCTGCACTCATGGCCTAGGGAAACCCCTCCTTCCAGACCTGGTCCAAAATCTAAAAAACAGTGTTTTATTCCCTGTACGCTACATTTCCCTGAGTTAAACACGTGTATACGCGGGTTCATACATACCCAACCCGCGTATAAGGGAAGGCCTAAGGGAGAGGAGAGTATAGAGAAAGGTTATTATACCGAGATGGCTGAAATATATTAAGCAAGTACATGGAAAGGAAACCTGCCAAAAGCTGAGGAGTACTTCACCGGAAGTCAGCCTGCCAAG
>APFE031186815.1:104521-118348 GCA_000404065.3 Pinus taeda
TTGGAAGGAGGGGTTGCCCTAGGCCATGAGTGCAGCATCACAAACCATAATAGTGAGATTTGGAGCTATAACAGCTACTCATTTTTTGTATATGCTATGTTCACTTCTCTATGTTCTATGGTGATTAATATGTCTCAGAATGTTATATGTGAACACTGTTGTTTTAGAAAGCCCACCAGGCATCAATGCAAGTAATTGGCAATGGGCTAGATAGTTAGACAATTTCTATGTATTCTTTGGTGCCTTTTTTGGCTAAAACTAGGATCACAGTAGTAATGGTTGCTCAGTCTAGCTATCTAGGGGATCACACAAAGTTTGGGCAATCAGAAGTTATCAATGTAGCATCTGTCTTTTCGTAATATAAATATCCTTGTATATCTTACAAAAAAAAGGCCTGGGTATTACATACAAAATCATAACAAAACCATTTATTGTACTTTTATTGAGATCAACATTGACAACAAATTAAGTCAAATTCAATCACCATCAAAAGTGTCATAAAACATTTGTTCAATATTAAATAACTCAATGACCTAATAGTCATGCTATCCTATCTGATGCCCTTGGAAGTACCCAGTCACCATTATCCTTATAGGTTCTTGTGACTATTCTATTTTTTCTAGTTAAATTCATCTTGCATGGTCTTTTCTCCATTTATCTTATACCCATATGGTCTTTGAAACCTTACTTTCTATCCTTTATACTCTTGGAATCCTCTCATACTTCTCTTAAAAGTTAATAAATGTATTTACATCCATCACCATCTTTTACTTTGCATGTCATGTATGCATTGATAAATATTCCCAAAATGTTTACCCATTCTCTATCTCTTTTGTCTTCTTATTACAATCCTCCTTATCTTCTTGCAATGTAGTTGACATGTTTTATATCATCTTACATGTCTCACTTTGTCCTCCCTTTGGTTCCATGAAATTCTCCCTATTGGGACTCTTGAAGGTCTTTCCTCATCTTAGTATCCTTGCCACCAATGTATTTATCCTCCCTAACATCAATCAACAATTGAAATTCATATTATTGTCTCATTTCATGTAAATGTTTTGCTAGAAATTTCCTTTCATAGGAGCCCTTAAGGCCCTATTACCTCATGTGGTTCCCCCCATTGTGTCCTTTTTTAATACTGCACCTAGATTCTTCATATAATTCACCTCTTTCCATATATAACTTGGATTCTTCTATATCCATATTCCTATCCTTTTTTAGATGTCCTATTCTTATCCTACCCTAAGGGGAATTCTAGTAACTGATTCTATTAATCATTCCTACCTAGAATTGTCTTTTGTTGAATGCATGTACATAAACATACTTCACTATTCCTATATGTAATCCTATGGAACTTTCTTGTTGACCCTCCACTATGCCCATCAATATCCTTCTCTAGGTCTTGACCAATCATTCCCTCTATATAGCTAAGTTAACCGTTATTTATATTCAAACCCAAAATTGTATTTTATACCCACTCCATGCCTACTAGGCTTCCTTTTGACCATTATTATGCTTAGGCTTGATCTTGTTTGTCCATTGATAATGAGGGATTTTGTTCAATTTGAACTTCTTACCTCAACCTGATATATCCCTTATGCATGAAATAACATTAATCCAGATATATTCACCAATCGAAGGTATGAGAAACCTTCCATTTTCTATAGATTAGTTGACCCATTCTACAATCAAAGCCACACATAGTTTGTATTCTCTTTATTTCTCATTTTCCATTTATAAGATTATAGAAGTTTTTTTCCCTACACAAGTCTAGCCCTTGATCATATTTCCATGATGCCTCTTCATCTTGTGTTTTCTATTATCTATAAGAATTCACATGCCATAACCTTTGCTCTTCTAATCTCTCTATCACTTACAACCCATTTTCTATCAATTTTGATATTTTCCATCTTTGGCCCACCATAATCCTAAGAGAGTAAACTTAACATTCTATTGGTATGATGTATTTTTTTTAAATGATGACTTGAATAATGTATTAGCTATGTAACACTTATATATATTTGATAATCCCAAAGAATAGCATGAAGCCTCTATGCCTAGTCTCTTGCCTTCAATTGACAAATATTTCTCTATTCTCCCTCCAATTTCATTTTATTGTTCTCTTCTTGTCTTTCTATTCTCAAGTAATATGATCTTTACTTATGATACATCCCATTGAATATATCCATCAACTTCTTAATAAAATTCATTATGAAATAATTTTTCTTATTTTATGTGATTTGTATCAATCATACAGACCTAAATGTACAAACTCACAAAAAATTAGCTATCGCTATTATTGTGTCCTATACATATCCTTCCGCTTTCCACTTTGTAAAGATCTTTGTTGCTACAATAATATTTATATATTGTGCCCTATTCAATGGCACACGTCAAGAATTTCAATAGGTTTCAGCATATGAAGTACCACAAGAAAATACCATGGATAACCCAATTCCATGGGCTTGTAAATTACAAAAGGTAAATCCATCACATACTTACTCAAAGTAAACCCTTGACTAACTCAACACTAACCTAATGTTCTTGCCTTTAAACTTGAACAAGGATAAACATCTATTACTTCTCAAGGTTTATTGACAACAAGATGCCTAAATTGTTCTTATAACAATATGTGCATTTAAATGTGATATCTCCAACTCCATAGATACCTACCATTATATGCTTGAGCATATGATATCAAACATCAACTTCATTTCCCAGATTACTTCCTAATCCATACCCATACTTGTATTAAGTACAATTATTCGTACTCCCTCATAGATTCTTTTGATCACCCTTAATATTTACATACTATTACAACAACAAATTTTATTCAACCTATCAAAAATTCCTTTCTTATTGTTCTAAAAATAATTACATTTCAATGTACCCCATTATCTAATGTATAGGAAGTTACAACTCTAATTACTTGAATTCATCTACAAATGACTAAAATATACAAATGCTTTAATACATGATATAAAACAAATGTACAAATGTTTCCACTAGTATATTGGTCTATCAATTTAACTATGACCTAAGTTTTCATTTATCATGATGACAAATAAACCCATTCCTTAATCAAGGTTAACTTAAATACCATTTACCATGTTAAGCTTAACTTATCAACTTTTTATCGACCAAGATTAACTTAACATGTTCAATACGTTGAAGTATTGTTTATGAGTTCCTTTCTAACAATACTCATATTTATGAGATAACCTAGGAAAATATTTGGCCAAGATAACCCAATGAACAAAAGTTGTTGTAATGTATTTGTCATAAATGAGTGTCCCTCAACTTCATAATGTTCTTCCACCATCAAATATTCTATGTTTATTACCTACATAAAAATTATAAATATCATGTCTATTTTAAGTCTATATGATGCGGGAAAATTTGACTTTTCGTGCAACTTAGCTCCGCTCTAAACAAATTAGCACTTTATTATTTCTCTCACATTCATTCACACAGATTTGTCAAGTCTCTTGTACAATAATAAGCAACCATTCACATTTAGATATCCATGTATTCATGCATAAACACACAAAATCAAAGCACAACAATTAATGAATTCCTCTTCTCATTAATAAACACTAGAACTGTACATACATGAAAATATTTATTTGTTCTCTTCTAGCCTAAATCTACATTCATTTTGGCCATCAATTCTCATTTCCCGTAAGCTTACAATAAGTAAAATTAAGAAATGCAATAGTTTTTCTAAATCCTAAAAGCACTCCATAAATCACCCCATAAATAAATTGTTTTTCCTAAATCCTAACATCACTCCATAAATAATCCATAAATCATATTTTTCTAAATTATAAAGTCACTCAATCCATCCCTACAATTTCTCATGCTTTTCAAGGTAGATTTTCACGTTAAAATATTATCTGTTATGTCTTATCTCTATCTATATTTTTTTTAGAAATAAAATAATTAAAATGATTTATAATAAGGAAATAAATTTCAATTTCCATGTTGAAGCCTGGTTTGGAGCTTTGTCTCCAAAAATATTGTGACTTGGAAACGCTAATGCTAATGCTCCTGCATCAGACTCCCAAGGTAAAAAAAAATCATGACCTCCTGGTCATGTGTCATTAATTTTTTAACCCTTTAGGATCCCAAACTTTGTGCTACAATTGATCCTCCATATCATTATACGGTTGTGATTCTGCACCTGGTTCTCGAATTCCATCATAATTCTACTCCTGCTTTTTTTATTGTAAGACATTTGTCTTCACCATGCTTCTACTTTCCATTTCAAGTGAAAAAAATTTAGGCAAGTGATCAAAACAAAAGCATACAACCAAACAAATATACTTTTAACCTCATCCCTTTCTTGTAGAGTTTCTTCCTAAATTATTTTCCCTGCTTTAATCTGCTTATTGAGCTTTGTTTCCATGCTATCAGGAAGTGGCTTGATAGGGGTTGTAATAGGTCTTGGATGTCCCTTGCATTCCCTGCTAGTAAGGTCTGGGTCCATGTGGCCTCCTTTGGTTCATGAAATAGAGTGGTTCAGTGGATCCTTTGGCCCTCTGAAATGTAGCTTTGATTCCAAGCAAGGAAGGGCAGTGATTCGTAGGATGGTCTCTTTCATAGACAAAACACACTTCTATGGAGTGCAATGGAAATTTGTTCCTAGGATGCTTTCTAGTGCACCTAGGACAAAAAATAGCCAAAGCCCTCTTTGCTTCCTCTCGATATCTTTTGATATGCATGGCAAGCATCTGCCTCACCTCACTTTTGCAATCTTCCCACGTCTCCAATTTCACCCTCAATGGATGAGTTGGAAGAAAAGGTACTGCTCCCAACATTTCTGTTTTCATCCATTGGCTCCAGAGGAATGTTTTCTTCTTCTTCTCCCCTATAGGTTTTCCAAATATGTCTAGTTGTTACCTAAAGGTGCTTCTTGATTGCAGCCATCGAAGAAGAGAGAAGGTTGGCTGTGTGAAGTAGTGGGGGTGTTGTGCAAACATTTTTCTGAATTATCTCTACTCCTACGAGGCATGAAAGGAAATATTTTTTGTTGATTTTTGGTTTTTTTCTTTGCTTGTACCTACAAGACTGAAATTGATTGAACAACAAATTGCAACTAACTAAAATAAACCTTGCTGAAATGAAAATGCAGAATTGAAATGAAAGCAGGAAATGACTAATCTATGTTGCTGAAATGAAATTGCAAAATTAAAATGCTAATCTATGCTTACAGAATTGAAATACTAAGCTACGCTTGCAAAATTGAAATGCTTAGCTACACTTGCAGAATTGAAATTGTAGAATTGAAATGCTAATCTATGCTTGCAAAATTGAAATTGCAGAATTGAAATGCTAATCTACGCTTGTAGAATTGAAATTGCAAAATTGAAATGAAAGCAGGAAATGTATAGTCTACGCTTGCTGAAAGGAAATGAAAGTAGGAAATGTCTAATCTACGCTTGCTGAAATGACATTGTAGAATGGAAATGAAACAACTACTCTACTCTTGCTGAAATAAACTACTTAGCAAAATGTTGCAGTAGAAAATAAAAGAAGAGCAGTAATCACTAATACTTTGACGCTTCCCCGGCAACGGCGCCAAAAAGATGGTGGGATCCAATATTGCAGCAATGATGCTGCAACTCCTGGGACTTCCTTCTTTACTTTTATCAACCCGGTAGTTCGTAACAAACTCAGAAGCGACAGTGCTAAATGCACAAGTACTAGCTCTTCCTGCAGGCTGTCACTTGATCAGCTGGCACAAGTTCGCTATGAGTTTAAGCCAACTTCTATGAGTTCTTAGAAGAAGCTTTTAATTTTGATGGATGAAAGCTAACTCAAAAGAGGCTACTCTACTTGCAGAAAGAAGCGGAAAGCTGAAAGGAAATGCAAACCCTAACAAACCCTAGTTTTACTCACTAACCCTATTGGTGCACAAAAAGAGATGAAAGTTGTTGAAATGGATGCCATTGACTCTTGGAAAGGTAAAATGCATGTGACTAAGTTACTTCTGAAGGAAAATATGGAAAAAAAACATATTTTTGTATTTTTGAGTCATTCTGCATAATTATTATGCATGTGCTTTAATGATTTTTTACTGTGCAGAGGTTGATTGGTGAAAGGAAATGGAGTGGGCGCTTGCATGAGATTGGGAAGGTGATAAGAGGGCCTAAGAGGTCCCTAGCACCCTTCTAGAGAGTTTCACAGAGATTAGACCTCAAAAAATTGCTTACGTGAACTTCTAAAAGAAGTCTGTAGGGGTTCTACAGGAAGTTCTACAGGAAGAGCCGAAAGAGGATTTTAGAGGGTTGATGGTGGAAAAACGCTGGGAAAGTGGAAATGGAGGATAGATGAGGATGTTAAGGGGTATAGGACCTAGTGAATGAAGCTAAGGAGTGATGAAGGGGGTTGGATTTGTTCAAGGATGGAGGGAGCAATGGTGCACAAGAATGTAGAAATTATGGCAAATTGGAAAAGTGTGGAAAATGAAGGGAAGGAATCTTGGATTAGGGGTTGGAGCAGCTTGTATTATGGAAGAAGGGTAGGCAGGGATGTATTACAGGTGCTCTGCACACTATTTCCAAAACTGATCGAACAAAGACTAGAAAAACCAGAGATCTATCTATTTTGACCTAATCTGACTTAAAAACCAGAAACATGACGAACATAAGTTTATAGATAGGAAATCATGTAAGATAACTATGGAAACTAAGCAAGAATAGATATAAACATGTAGACACAACTGATATCAACTTCTTCCAACCTAAAATCTAACACTAGCAATTGCATTGGAAGGCAAAAATAGTGTTTTTTTGGCAGCAAGTATGCCTTGGTCTCATCTGATGGTCCCAAGGAGGGAGAGGTGAGATCAAGGACTGCTTGATGGCATTTTTGTAGATATTTTCTGTTACCAAACTATCAAATCAACCTGAAGCATGAAAATCTATTTTAATCATCAAAAACAACCTAAGTAACAAAGCAAGATCTTAACCTAAATAACAGAAATTATTCTATGAACGCAAGGAAAACACATAAAAGTACACAAAGGAGGTACTGGCACTTGGGTTGGGCCCAACCCCAAGAGCTACAGCCTCCTAATAAAGATCAAATCTCGTGCAAAGTTAGATTCATCTTTATTGATCAAAAAATAATAGTTACATCTCAAAAACTGTCTACAAGAAAAAGCTCGAAAATGTGTTGATACAAGGTTGCACTAGAGTGCGAAAATAGACTAAAAAAATGACCAAAATCTAACTAAAATCCAACTAACAAACTGAGGCCCTAAGCCTTCTTATTTATACAAATGGGGACCTCCAACAATGCTCCTGAAATCAAGGAACTCGGCTTCCTAGAACTGAAGATAACAACAGTCCTACTTGACTTGCTTAGCTGCCCTTTGGCTTTGTGCTTTGAATTTTTTGATGGAGAATTCGAGATAAGGGCTCATAAATGAAGGGGACACCTTCATACAAATCCTCTCCCTTGTTCTTCCATGAATTTGGTTGCCAAGTGCTCATTAAACCTTTGATTTTGTCTCAAAATTGACCAAAAATCTGCATAAAGCACAAATTAGACTTTTTGGCATAATTACTAACCCAATTCACTCTATTAGTATCAATATAATCAAAAACATGCAATAAACTAATGAGAATGGTGGATTAAGTCGAATTAGGAGGTTGAATGAGCCCATATAATTACCCATTTCTGGGGCTCATCACATATTTACCATAAATACTTATGGAAGTATGAATACAAGAATCATTTATATAGGATTTGCCGTGGTTTCATTTTACCCGCCCATCAAGCTATCTTTAATAAACCTGCTTCTCCACTATCTGACGAGGCTAGCATTGATTTAACCTCAATCGGCAGTTGGTTCGAGAAAGAGGCGTTTACCTATGTTATGGTTTTTGGTAGTATTACTAATCCTCATGTCCTTCCACTTTACATTCTAGATAAGCTTTTAGCCAGGTAGGTAACCTACCAGATAGTAGAAAAAGGGATGACTAGAAATTTTAAAGACTCCAAGAAACAGTTGTGGTCTGCCTTTCCTCTTCACTACGGCACTTACTCATTACATGATTTTAAATATGCCGAGAAAGAAGCAAACAAGACAAAGGATCTGAGTCCAGTCGTTATCCCTAAAAGGCAATATGACCGAAAGAAGGTTGCTTTCAATATCACCACTCAGATGTTAATAAATTCTTGCATGAGGAAGATGATTTTGATGACTTGTTTACTTCAGTAGAATTATTCTCAACAATAATTCATTTGGAAAAATTCAAATTGAGTGCTGAGAAAATAGGCAAATTCATTTAATACAAGACACAGAGGTTACTAACAGTACCTCTTGATTTGTTAAGTACTACACCAATCATTCAGCAAGAAGAACACAACAGAGAGCAAGTAATTGAGAAGGTTTCTGAAGAAGTTGAGACGAGTGAAAAGGCCAGTGAACAACTAAACATTGATGTTCACATTGATCCCATATTGATTAAAGAATGGGAGCAATTTGATCAACAGATCAAAAGTCAGAATGATTCTCAAAACATTATCACATTTGCACCTCCTGAAACACAATGGCCCATTATTCTTGATATTGTGATTGAAGAGACACCCAACAAAGAAACAACTAGAAAAGAGATAGAAATAATCCCTAAAAATCCTTCAGGGGAGACTACATTGAACACTGAGGAGATTTCACCCTTGGATGCGTTTTACAGCCCAAAACACAGGGTTGTAGTCAAGAGGCAGGGAAAAAATAGGAAAGTAGATCATACATCATCCGCAGCTCCTCAATCTAAATTTATGAATGTCATATGGAAAGATTCAGAAGTCAATCCTTCTGAGGATTTGACTAAGTTATCTCAATTTGCAGGGGCATACATAGCTACTACAATTGATAAGGCAACTAAAGTGAATCAATTGATTAAAGAAAAGGATCAAAATATTAATCACCTTGAAGAACAATTGGTAGCAGAGAAACAAAAGGTTAATCGGCTTGAGGAACAGTTAACAGTAGAGAAGCAAAAGAATGAGCAGCTCGAAGAACAATTAAACCTAGAAAAGCAGAAAATTGACTAGCAGGCCATTTAGAGACAACAACAACTGTCTCAGGAGCTTGAGCAGCTTAAATTTATGCATCAGCAAGAGATTAAATCTAAAAAAGATAAAATCACACAGCTACAATTCTCCTTAGGACAATTCAAAGATTATCCCAAGATTGAAGAGTTCAAGAAGGAAGCCTTAGAGGCAAATAAAGATTTATCTCAACAACTGAATATACTCTGCCAAAAAATATCTTTTATTGATCCATTATGCATCATAACAACATCACTGATTGACCAACTAGTTAATACTAGGTTAGAATTTTAAGATGTGGATGATAAAGTCCCAAATTATCTTTCCTGGCAAAGCACAAAAAATGGAAGAGCTGCTAACTTACCTAAAATTGAAGAGTCACATAAAGAGATATTGTTTTCGAAATGAGAAACACAGTTGATAAAAGCAAAAAGAGCTACCTCTAGGGCTAAGGCTATAATGAATAATGTTATTGAGCTAGTAAATGATAACTTATATGGTGCCAATTTAGTTACTAATTGTTCCCTGGGAAAACTTCCAAAGGCGAAAGTTTTAGAGAGGCAATGGAAGCAAGATTTGGACACCAAGGAAGTGCGGCTCAATAGAGTACAAGGTCTTAATTGGGATGCACATTGGTCCCTTTTGGTCAAGCCACATAGCCAATAGATGACTATCAAGTGCCTTGTTGATGCCATTGATCGCATGATGCCCGAGCTCTCAGATGCCACATACGCAGGAAAGTTACACTCCAAGATGAGTCATCCTCTAGAGATCCAAAGCATGCTCTCAATTTGTCAGTTGAATATACAAGAGAAAGCATAGATGTGATGAATCTCTTCAAAGGATATCGTGATACTATTTTTGAAATTTAAATCCCATATTTTGATGAAGGAAGCTCCAACAACTCTCAGCAATTTTTGTGGAAAGTTTATTTTTAATTTTACTATAAAGACCCTTTCATTTCATTTTAGAAAGGGTCCTCAATTTGTATAAAAACTAGGCTTGAGAAGTTTGCACTTCTACACTTCTTAATTTATTTTTTTATAAGTCGTGGATCGAGGTTCAGACTTGTTATGAAAGAGCTTCATAAAGATTCACAATTTTTGTATCTCCTTGGAGTTTCCAAAATAAGAAGATTGAACCAGAGTGTTACTTGCTTAACGCGCCTCAAATGCATAAGGTACCTCTATCATTATTCTTTTGTCTTGTTTTATGTAATTAGCATTCCATTGATTTGTTATTGTTGATGTATTCACATGTTTCAAACAACTCTGTATTATTTCACTTCTGAATGATCTAGAATTGTTATATTATATACATATGTCAGTGATAAATATTAGTATGTTATACGATATGTTTTCACATTACTTTGTTTAATTTCTTAGACAAAGTAATAATTATTTGAATGCATCTTTCTATGGATAAGTAAATAATCTATATTATTATTTCTTTGCTAGGAATCATCAAGAATCGCATTATTATGAGATCACCCAGGTTATATAGATATATCTGTATATTTTAGGGCCCATGGATTAAACAACCTATCATATTTTTATACATTTAAAACACCCATTCATCAAATCATATTTTATTCGGTCCCATAATATCCATTCGGAGCCACCATACCAAACGGATAAGGAACTACACTAAGGTCTGGACCGGGTGGTTATCCCTATTAGCCTCCTGCTGCAGCAGGTTACTCATATTTCATGATTGACATTTTACAGACCAAATATGTCAACTTTGCATGCTGTAACGCTCCATATTTGCTAAACAGTCACCAAGCAAAGACGGCAACACTGCTTTCCAAATTTTGAGAAGTTATTCCAGTTTTGTACAATTTTCAGCTAAAGGGAGGACCAAACAGCCTAATCTTGGTCTCCCTATATTTCAATTTCTTGTTTTTAGAATATAGAGAATGAAAATATGTCCAAACAGCTTAATCTTGGCAGATTCTTAGATAGGTAGAGAATCAAAGGAGCCCAACTGTTTAATCTGGGCCCTTGGAAGAAAAAAGGGTAGTTTGTAGATAGGAAAGTATAAAAAGGAAAAAATTAAAATGATGGGTTTGTAAGTCTAAGTGCACCCAAACCAAAAGAAGAAATTTTTTTAGGTAAAGTAGGCTGGGTAGGTAGTTTTGAGGTTGCAGAATCTTGATTGCTGATCAGTTCCAGGTTTTCAGGTATCATCTCTACTCAGGACACAATCACCAGGCAGTTTGATGTGAAAAAGCTCAAAACAGGCATGACTAACTTCCTTTCTCCATCTCCCCCAAATCATTAACTAATTTCCCCAAAAGAGGTCAAGACCTGCTGGATACCTCTTAGTTTCATCATTTTCATATCATTAGCTTGGGTGAAGATCTGCTTCACTCAAAGAAAATCCATACTCTCTCTATGAGGTTCTATCTCCCCTCTTCAAGCCTAAGATATATGAAACTTAGCGCTTTCTTGTCATCTCCATATTAACTACTGACATTATTATTTAACTCCTTATATTTTCCCTGTCCCCATACTAAAACTATGTAGCTAATCCCCTTATGTAAATATCCCCTCCCCCTGGTTGAAATATAACCATAAATACTTCGCTGGGAATTACTAAGTCACCTGGACTTTAGTAAGAACCCTCCCTCTTCAAAATTCCCACTCCCAAGTGTATGGAACCCTTCCAAACACTAAGAAAACCATTCCCAAATGCTAAATAACCCTCCCTGCGCATTCTTCTGTGAGAAATATCAATGTTTATTTGATAAGTTATCACAGCGCAAACAAATTCACCCATTTTCTAAAGTTAAAAACCCACCGCGCCGCAGAAAACTGAGCATTTAACACACGCGCACCTTAGCTAAACCCCGCGCAACTCCCTTTCCCGTCCACCGTCGGATCGTCTCCCCCAGATCCGACGGTCCTTGATCGCATCGCGCGCTTGGTTACGGTGGTAGGTTACCACCCGATGTCCGACGGTTTTCCTGTCGTACACCGAGACAGGTGGCGGCCTCCCATTGCATCGGGCCGCCCCTGACAGAAACCACCTCCGTACCAAAGGCGGTCCGACGCACAAGGAAAACCGCCCTCCCCTCACATAACAGGAGCACCACCTCATCCTGCCAGGTCGCCTCCACGTCACCTCGCCCTGCCTGCGCCCGGTCCACGTCACCCCGTCGTACTGCCACATCACGTTGATGACGTCACATTCGTAACCAAGGACCCCACTGCTGACGTCATCCTCCGTACTGCTGACGTCATGCTAACGTCAATAGCCAGAAAACTGAAAATTCGCGCAAGAGGAAAAATCGTGCTTCGGAGCTCCGGAATGAGAAACGGAGGCAGTTTTCGATGCGCGATTAGCGCGAAGTGCTAATCGCACATCGCTACGGGAAATAGGCCGTTTTGGGGAATCTTTAGGGAATCTTTTGATTCCTTGGCCCGTTTTGCACCGAAAAAGCCTGAAATTGCCCGATTTTGCCAAATTAAACCAATTTGAAGACAGGAAGAGACCAGAGACAGAGATTAAAGAGTATCAGATCAAATCAACAGGGAAAAAGCACATCAAAGAGTATCAGCAAGCGGCGGAGACCATCAATGTAGCGGCAAAGAGTATTAGCGAAGATATTAACAGCGACCCAAAGTAGGAGAAAATTAAATACCTTCCAGCAAAGTCAAAAAAGAAGGCGAGGCCACTCAAAACTCTCAAATCATGGTTATTGTACATTTAACTCGCACCAGAACAGAACTACAGATCCGAAAGCACAGTTATTCCAGCAGTACTGCATCGAGGCTCCAAGGGCCACATTGCACTCCTTTTGATCCAGCTACCTCTGACACAATTTCAATACATATTTACTTGCACTTAATTTTGGCACAAGTTTAGGTTTAGAAAGCTCTTTGCAGACCTGTTTTAGGTCAATTGTAATAAATAAGTTCGAGATATTTGCACTATAAAAACAACCCTGAACACTGTATTATGGGTTGGTTGGTTGGTTGATTGATTTGTCAACAAGCTATCTCTAGCTGATTTTGCTCCGGGAGAGACTCGCACTGTAATATTTGATAAGTTTCTATAATCAAAGACTGCTTATGAGCCTTGGAGAACGGATTGTGCACTGTGTTTACTGGTTGAAGAGTGATTATGGAATTCCTTTGCTGTCGCATAACTCAATAAGTGTTTATTACCTCTGTTTTCATTCATGAATTACGCTCTTAAACAGCAGAAAGAAAGATTAGCTTAGAATTTTTTTAAATACACTCTACGCTCAATTTATGTTGTTTCTTTATGTTTTCTTTTGTTTAAGCATAAATATGAATTCCACATGGCTCATGTTTGTCTTAAATCAAGACTGTTATCCAGGGATTCTTCATTGCCCCTAGATACAGATCATCCGTCCCTCTGTTAAGTTAAATGAGAGATTCTTAAGTGCCTCTCATTCCTTATACATCATTCACCCTTTTAGTTTGAAGATTGTGTTATGAGAAGCTATCCTGCTTCATTATTTTTCTTATGACCAGAAAGACACACTGATAATCCTAACCCGTTACTCCATGCCCAATGGTTTGAAACTTATCACTTCATAAATTGCCTCTCTGCCTGAAAGCATTTTCGTTCCATCCAAACACAAACAAAAAACCCCTGAGCCAAAAGCTAGCCTAAAATCATCAAAAAAGTTGAATCATTAAGAGAGAGCCCTCTCTGATTACAGGTGGGCTAGAACCTGCAATCCAAAGATTGGTTTGTGGTTACCTCGGCCGTATCCCTACAGGAGCCTAG
>APFE031186818.1:0-12429 GCA_000404065.3 Pinus taeda
TTTTCATTTGAATCATCCAAGAATTGTTCATTTATGTAATGTAAAGGAGGTTGCCCCCTTGAAGAGGCTAAATTCTAAGGCGTTGATCTATCTTTTCTATCTTTCCTTGAGCTGGTTTCATAACAGTATGGGTCTATCATCACTTATACTAGCCTCCTAAGCAAGTCTAAGACCTTAACTCTTCATGTTAAGCTTTGAAAATGAGAGAAAGACATTGAAAATCAATATTACTCTGGTTCTGCACTTTCTTTCACTTTGGCCTGCGGGCCTACACCCTTTGTTCATATTACCTGCGTATCTGCATGCTCTGTCTGTAAAGGGGTGGGTGTGTACCCCTGTAAAATTCAAAAAGGCGCAAGTTTATCATAAAAAACTCACTTTGGGTTAATTCTAGATGTTTCTAGAAGGAATTTTGACGTGGATTGTTCACTCCAAGGTGGTTCATGCATCCCAAAAGAGAAGGAGCTAATCCCTTGATAGGAGGAGCTACCCCTTTGAAGGAGGGCTTTATCCCTTTGGAGGACCTAGTAACTTCCCTCCATTGCACTATAAATTAAGGCATTGGGTCAGTTGATGGAGAGGTTAGAAGATGAACATTTTGAGGGTAAATGCTGATGGAATTGGGACTTCCTAGTTAAAATTGAGAGGAGAGATGACATACCTTTTGGTTTCATTAGGAAGTGAGTGAAACTTGTCAAAGTAGAGGAGACTTCTTGTCGAACCCTGGGAGGAGCTTATACAGCATCAAGGCACAAGTTGTAAATTTCTTCTTTCGTTTGAATTAATACAATCAGATTCATTTTTCTCAACAAATTGTCTTATGTGGTTTGTTTCATAATCTCCTTGATCATTATGATGAATATGCTTTATCATATTGGCTTTTCAGGTGCTAATTAATTTGTTTGCTTGTTTGCGTTTGTATAATTACACTTCAAGGAAGCTCATTTGGAGTGAGGGTGCGAGGCTTCCACAAACTTGCATTGGACCAGAGCAGAGAAACAAAGAAAAACCCCAGAGTGAAAATTAGGGAATTAATTATAGTCCAGGCCATATTGAATAGTCTGCTATTCCTTCTAAGGAAATTGAGGAAATTAAGAAATTACAGAAAGAACAACAGAGACTACTGAATGTAATAGTTCAGCTCTGACAGCAGATCAGGATTTTGAAAGCAAGGAAAAGGGTAAAAGGGACTTCGGGAAGGAAAAATGCAACCACTCCTACAAAACCCCTCAAGACAAAGGATCGGAGGGCCAGAAACCATCTTGCTGTTCAAAACCCTGTCGAAAAGCAGGTTGTTGTTCCAAATGTTGTTGAGAAGCAGACTACTGTTCAAATTAAAAAGGAACAACCTTTCACTGATACCCAAGTTAAGATAGAAACGAATGATATATTGACCTGCGATAAGGAAATTCAGACAGAGGCACAACCCTCGGGAGTGATAAGGGCCATGAATGCAAGACAACGCAATAGGAAAATTCAGGTAAAACTCCCGGTCTCCACTGCCGCATGGGAAAGAGATCCGAGAACGGTAACCCTACGAGAGGGTTTGACGCAAGCTCGACAAGTAGCAGAAAAGCTTATAGAGAAAACGGTCCCTCGAGAAAGGTATGAAGAACTACAACAACAGCTTAGGAACGTCAATGTATCCGAAATCTAGGCCTTTGAAGGGTGGCGAAGGGAAGAACAAAAAGTTGCGAAGGTAACTCGTAGGTTAGATATAATTATCAAGCAGATGGATACGTTATGTTCTTTATATAATGACGTCCTGGCATGTAGAGCCCCTGCTAAGAATTATGCCTTATTTTTAATGGAATGATATTTTCAATTTAAAATAAAGGCTTTCAAAGTAGGTGCTCCCATACAAATTAATAACATCGATGATTTTATAAACTGCTGTAAGCACTATGGGTTAAAAGTTCAGAGACTACTGTGTGAGTTTTATTTGCATAACCTTATATTAGACCAGGAGACCAAGCTGAACCCTGGCCTTTTTGTTGGGGATATTCAATTGCAGGCATTTATTTCATTTGGGGTTAATCAAATTAAATGGCTTAAAGCCTATAATTCTTTCCAAAGGCAAGAAAACGGATTAGATTTGTGGGTAAGAGTTGAGCCTAGGAATCCAGTTCAGTTGTGGAGAGAACATAGAAACCTCATGAAGACTCCAGGTGTAATTGAAGGATTAGGACCCATTCATAAGGCAATCAATCGACAAGGTAATCCGAATATCCAGCTTAGGGAACCATTTAAGTATGAAGTTTTTAAGTTAGCTGCCAACCGCTTGCACCTCTATGGTGAAGTCATTTTGAGGGCAGGGCTGTCCTGGTTAGGATATAAGTTTCGGAGTCCAATGATTTGGCACCCTGCACCTGGATACCAAGCCCTGTATGAGATGCCTGAGGGTCAGACAGGCAATTTCTTTGAACACCTAGTTATGCATCATGGCTATAGACCTCCACATGAGATTCCATCTCCAGCCTACTCTCTCACTGCCTTACATGTCAACTACAATGTTTTCATGAGGGCATGAAAAAGGGTAAGCAGGGGGGTGTGTGGAGTACTAAAGAAGGTATGTTTTTGTAATTATTTCAGCATATTTTCATTAGAACTTACAAACCTTTTGCATCATGAACTAGGAAAATGATAAGGAATTGTAATAAAACCTGTGAGATTAATGTGCAAGACGAAAACACTGACAATTTTCATTTCCTTATGCAGCAAGAAGGAAAAACGAGAAACTGTTGTTCAAAAGGAAAGGACAAGGATGGGTTAACCACTGTCCCTTCGACGGGGAACCGTATGCAAACAAGGCAAAACAAATCAAAGTGAATCAGCCCTAGAAAGGAAGTGGAGATATCGGCTCGGTGCAAGAAAGAAAAGAGATAACTGAGGACTACCGGTTCGGCGAATCCCTTAGGATCCTTGATCCTGAGGGATCACTGCCTTAACTATTTTTGCACCTAGACATCTTCGACTTCACCATTATAAAAGGGGCAGCACCGTTAGCTCGAGGGGTGTTCGAGTTTGTTATGTTTTATGTAATTTTTCTTAAGACTGAAAATTTGATCATCGAGTCTCATTGAGAATTGATTTATTGTAATTCCGTTTTATGCTTTGATACAAAATTGGTTGCTATTTCATCTCTGAGTCTGGAATAACTTCAAGCGGTGTACCCTTGGAGGCTAAGGACCCGGCCCTAGAGGACACTTGCTCCTGTACTATTACGTTTGGTTTATGTGTGGTTTGCTTAATCGACATTATTTGGTAATCTGATGTGTTTTGTAGTTTACATCACATGCTCTATTATGTTTAATTTATTAAGGTTTCTAAAGACAGAACTATTATGTTGACTCTGCAACGTATCACTTTTCTTTTAAGTGTTGATATAATACTATCGGTCCTTACAGAATACTATTGCTACTTAATTACAGAGCCTCTGTGTTGTGCACTTATTCATTGACATTACGGAATTCATCTTAGGAATTATGTTCTTTGCGATTGTTGGATCTATAAACAATGCTGTTCTATTTTGAAATGCAATCATACTCTTTCTAACTGAGATTGACAACTAGATCAGATTACTATTAAGGTGTGTCGTGTGTATATATGGTTTTCAAGCGCTGTACTATAACTCATCATTAATCAGTGTTGTTCGATTTTGGTGTGTTGTTCAATCCGTCCTTAAGAGTGAAGGATTGCCATTTGATTCCTATAGGTCACGATTAGTGCATTTGATCTTATAGACTAAGGTGTTACGACTTGCTAGACTTAGTTGCTGTTACAGTTTCTTGTTTGCTGTTCCATTTTAGGTTTGTTGTTCTATTTCTTAATTGTTGTTCCATTTCTTATCTTCCATTTCATTTCCTGTCATTTGTTATTTTGGTGTGAAGAACGATCTCAGGCTGTAGTGAGCATTGACATCTACTGTCTGGCTCCTAGATCCATGATCTGTTCTTTGATTTCCTCTAGTTCCATCAGTTTACAAAGGGATGAGTTACTGCTACTGAACCCTTGACTGATAAATAGCTTAGTTTTCTGAATGTGAGGTTTAATCTTTTGAAGTAGTTAGTTTTAAACAAGCATCTGTTTACTCTTGTATATTTGAGCACTGTACTACTAACATTACTCTGGCAAATGATACCCTCAGACTGAGACACTTTTTAAAATAACAAAACGTTCTCGGATTAACATATGAATGTGAGGTAATTTGTTGGGTCCCATAATACTAGTGCTTACCCCATTACTATTGTATTTATACCCCTTATTAATATTGTTGTGCCCCTATTGCCCCCATATTGTTATTACTGTGCCCCATAGAATCCCTCTATTGTTATTTTTGTGGCTTTATATTATTATTTTTAGGTCGGGTGGGTTATATTGTGACTCCTTAGACTCCTATATATAGAAAGAAGGAGTTTTGTCATTTGAATCATCCAAGAATTGTTCATTTATGTAATGTAAAGGAGGATTCCCCCTCGAAGAGGCTGAATTCTAAGGTGTTGATCTATCTTTTCTATCTTTTCTTGAGCTGGTTTCATAACATTTGGTATCAGACCTTTGGATTCTAGGATTTCGCTGCTCCTAACCGGTCATCGTGGCATTTTCGCTATAACTTTTCTTCTGTGAGGTTTCAGAAGTCGCAAGAAAAGCCCATTTGAGACGAAATCGCGCTGAACCTTGGGTCCGAATTGTAGATCTTTTCATGCGATATTTGTGGAGATATGATCTGAGGAAGTTGGTCTTTTTGCGGACTCCTGAATTACATTCCAAACAGGTGACCTGGGGAAAATCGTCATAACTTGCTCTCTGGGGATCGGATTGAAATTTTGTTAGAAGGTGAAGAAAGAGGATGAACTATAGTTTCTTGTATGCATTTTTTAGATCCAAAGGTCGAAATAGTGACTCGTGGCAGGTCGTACAAGTTCGCTCTATTGAACTAGTTTATAATCAAGTCACTCTGGGAGATTTCGCATAACTCTTCCTTGGAGAAACCAATTTGGGTCAGACTTGTGGCATTGGAAAGAGGACAAAAAGGGCTACTACAAATCAAAAATTCAGAGCTAGTTGATGTGAAAGTACAGAGATACATTAGAGGCAATATCAAGCTCCTACAAAGTGAAAAAAGGTGTGTAGATTTTCTAAAATTTTTGCTTAAGCTTGGTTTGAAAATTTATTTTGAAGGAATTAAAAGGGCATAATAGAGCATTATTATCGGTAACTGATTCCCCGAGGAAAGAAAATGCAAATGCCTAGTAAGGAGCCTGGAATCTCTAGCATGACTCATGAAGAAGAAGAAGAAATGCTATATGATATATCAAAATTACAAGAACAAGTGCAACAAGTGTCACTTGCACAAAAAGCAACAGAATCTAAGATGGATGGTTTAAGGAAAGATGTAGAAGCTAAGATGGATGGTTTAAAGAAAGGCGTAGAAGCTAAAATTGATGGCATGGATGATAAGATGGAAGAATTGAAGATAAATATGAATAAGTTGCTACAAGAAATGGTCAATAAGGGTGAAAGGGTACTAAAGGAAACTCATGATGAGAACAAAAGAAATGTTAATCATGACTCCATAGATTCTAATGTTGGATCGAAGACTCACCATATTCAAAAAATCGATATAAGTTTGATGGCAAGGATCCTGCCACATGGATATTACAGATGGAGCAGTTCTTCGATCTCAATAATGTGCAAAACACACAAAAGGTACGTATGGCAACTTTATATTTGGAACCAAATCAGTTTGTATGGTATCAATGGCTTTGCTCTCGTAAACAATTTATCACTTGGGCAATTTTTACGGAAGAATTGATGGCACATTATGAGGATACAAAAAGCAACACTTTTTTTAGCCAATTGATAAGTCTCAAACAAAAGGGTTCAATAACGGAGCACATTGAGGAGTTCCAAAAACTGAACATAAGGGTGAAAGATATTCCAGAGGATCATAGGATTGATGTGTTCATAGGGTCTTTAAAGGATAATATCCAACATGATGTTCGCCTTTGGGAACCTGATTCATTAGAGAAGGCATTCAGGTTAGCAAGAAAAATGGAAAGCAAAAATTATGGCAACCAGGAAGCATACCACTCACAACTATAAAGACGGAAGTTTTGTTGCTGCTAGTCTTCCACAACCTATAAGGTTGACACCACAACAATTGGAAGAAAAAAAAGCAAAAGGGCTTTGTTACAGTTGTGATAGCAAATACACTAAAGATCTATCTTTTCTTGAGCTGGTTTCATAACAGAACTCCTTACTTCTTTACATCAGGACACCGCCACCCACATCTCTGATCACATCATGAATGGAGACATAGGCGAAGGCTAGTCAAATCTCCCCTCCCAATCTATCTATTAGCATATTGGTTCTACAAATCTCTTCTCCCTCAAGTCGCTAAAGTGCCACCTTAGGTGGTGCGGTCACGGAAGACCAACCCATTCATCATGCCCAAGACTTAGATTTGATATATTCGCAGTCTGGCACATTATACGACATCATTCCCAATGCCCATAGAAACTCCAATGCTCTCGCTACTCAGCGACTCGGTGTGCACGCCTATGGTATTATCGGCAATACCTCCGGGTCTACTATAAAACAACTTAGCGGTCACATCACCTAATTTTTAGTTGACCCCATTACCAAATCAATTTTTCTTCCTACCGCCGTGATAAACTTTGTGCAGCCTACACAAAAACCCAACAGTAAGAACAAGAAGAAAAAGAAAAGGACCACTCCTTCTGAAGAGAAGTCAACTAAGTAGTACAACCCAAAGTAGAAAGTTAATGCGCCTCCTGAAAATGGAAAGGACAAACCCGCCAAGTTCCCTTTGCAAAATATGTGTGAAAGACCATATGACACATCGTTGTCCGTGTCTCCATGAATGCATATATTTCCTTTCTCAAAAGGATACTGGCCAGACCCATACGGTTCTAAATAACTCTTTCCTCGCTTAGCAGCAAAAACATCTTATTACAAACCAACCCCAACCCCCGCAAAGCAGCAATGGTGGTTCGCATCATCCTTCAGCCGGTGAAGGACCATCTATTATTTACACCTTTGAAACGGTAGATCTTCAAACAAGAGCCAAAACTTATGGAGCTCCAGTCGCTAATGATGAGGAAGCCTCCCCAAGTCAAAACCCACCATCGCCTAATGATCTTCATATGGAAAGGTCGGTTGATGATCCTATGATTCACCCCACAAAAGGATCACTTCATCGCACAATGCATAATACATCTACACGTGCTGCCCAAAACTACAGTATTGTAGAAGACTTGGCGCAAGCACCGTTAGCTATGCCAGCGCTCGAATTATTGCAAACTTGTCCATCACAAAGGAAAGCTCTTCTTTCAACAATTGGTGGGGTCAAGCCTTTGGATTCCATGCTTGCAATTTTCGACGTGGACAAATGTAGACCTCCCCTTTCATACCAGGTTGCATTTCAGGTGCAAATATTTTCGAAAGGGCAAGGAGTACATAGAACTGTCATTGACGAAGGTGCCTCAACCTGTGTCATGTCAGATTCATGTTGGCTCACTTTGGGTTCTCTAACCCTATCACTGCCGTCGAATTCCCTTAAAGCTTTTGATGGCTACACTTTCATCCAAAAAGGTTACCTAGCCAACTACCCCATCACTTTGAGTGGGAAAACAGTAATTGTGGGCATCGAAGTCGTAGTTAGAAAACTCAACTATAATCTATTGTTGGGTTACAGTTGGACTTATGCCATGACCGCCATTGTGTCTAATGTCTTTCGTATCTTCCTATTTCCCTTGGATGGAAAGATAGTCACAGTGGACCAACTTTCCTTTTGCACCCCAGATTACTCCTTGTTACCTAGTGGCTCAGTACCCTTAGTGGGTGGTGTTCCTGACTCTTACGTTAGTATCAGTATCGGTCTATTGAACGACTCTTGCCTGATAGGTTGTTTTCCTCTCCCACCACTCGCACTTCCACAGATGGTATCTATGGTCTCATCTATTCCTCATGAACTGACTGATCCTTGTATCCTCTCGGCCCCTTCAGACATTGACTCTTACGGAGAATAAATGTCGTTGTCACCAGCTGAATTGGCCTACCAAGCCATTCAATCTACATTCGAATCTCCAGTCACTTTGGTCACGACCAACGGTACTGCCTCCCCTCCCATAATTGTTCTTTCCAACGATCTCCTCAATCAAGTTCTACCTACAGACGAAGCTATTCGAGAGATCATGTGTTTGGAAGAGTGACCTTGGGCAGATTCACACCATTGCGTTTTGATATCTGATTTGGACGCGATATCCATACATATCCTGTCATTTGACACACTTGAAATCGTTCCCTCGCCTTATACAATCGTCCAAACTTTCGACTCGGAAGGGAACATGGGAAATATTTCAAAGACATGGCTCATCGATATTTCTGTCATGACAGACATTGTGGAAAACATCCAGATTGGAGCCGATTGCAATCTTGAAGAAATTGCGAGCCTCACATACCCTTTTAAGGATTTCCACGATGTTTTCCCTTGGTCTTATGAGGAAATGCATGGCATATACCCTTCTATTGTCATGCATGAGATCAAGAAGTATTGGGCATTCTTTTTATGGTATTTTTCTTGCTCGTTAATCCAAAAAATCATTGAGTCTCCTTCTTCTAGCTCGTTAAACTACCACAAAGAAGAGAGAGCGTTCTTTTTATGGTATTTTTCTTGCTCGTTAATTCGAAAAAGCTCGAGTCTACTTCTTTGGGATCGCTAAAGTAATACAAAGAAGATATGAGCATGTTCCTTTTTCGGACTTTTTCTTGATCTTGAACTGAAAAATCACTGAGCTACTTCTTCAGCTTCTTCAAGCTTGTTAAAATCTTACGAAGAAGATCTGAGCAACTCTTTTTCTAGCTCATTAAAATTAAAAATATAGTCCAAGTATTCTTTTTAGGGACTTTTTCTCGCTCATAAAATTGCAAAAACCCTGAGTTACTTCTTCAGGCTTGTTAAAAACTTATGAAGAAGCTCCCACGATTATTTTTAGGAACTTTTTATCACTCGTAAAATTGAAAAATACCCGAGTTTTTGTCATCGGGCTCGTTAAACTCCTATGACGATGATATGAACGCTTTCTTTTTTGGGACTCTTTCTTGCTTTTAAATTGAAAAATCCCCAAGTTTTTCCCTTCTTCGGGCTTGTTAAATCTACGAGGAAGGAATGATCAGTTTTTTTACCACTTTTTCCTCGCTCATTAAACTGAAAAATATACCTTGAGTTTTCTTCATTTGACTCGTTAAACTTTGATGAAGATCTATTTTTTTTTTCATCACATGACTCATTAAAAATTCACGACGAATTTTGATTTTAGTTTGTCTCCTCGTATTCGTAACACAATTAGGCAAACGTCTATTGAGTGTAGGTTTATCTCTTTATCCGGACTCAATAGATTAACTTACGAAAAAGGAACCTTTTCGAGTATAATATTAAACCTTTGTCACACCCGATTAAAAACTATGACAAAGGGACCACCCCTGAGTCACTCTTTATGATCTTTTCAGACTCTCGAAATATGAAAAGACCCCCGATTTTACCCATATGGAATAATTAAACTAATCAGATGAGGAATGGAGTCGCTCTTTATGATCTTTTTAGACTCTTGAAATATGAAAATACCAATCAGTTTAATTTTCTCGACTCACTAAACTAATCGGATGGGGAAAGTGGACAATACAATTTCTTTGTGTCAGTATTTTGAAAATAGTTTTTTGGCAGTAGTCACTCCCTTGAACATGGCAGTCCCTCAGCAAAACCTTCCTTGTGATAGCCTCTCAATATGAACCTTACCATCCTATGAGTTTAGCCTATATACCCTAATGTTCTTACATCTTTGTATCCTAACACTCTTTGGTGTTCATGAGTCTAGTGCTGCATGGTTAAACCCTTTGTGTCGTGCCTTTATTGTTAAAGGGAAGCCCTTTATCTTATGTTTCCTCCATCAAAACATCAAGCATATCCTTCCATCATGCCCCCTATCGTTTTGACCCAATGCTCAAAAGATTCTTCAAAAAAAAATCATTCTTGTCCCGTTTCGTGTTCACTCATGTAGGAAAAATTATTTCCTATCGTTCGACATGTCTCTTCCTATTGACTTCAACACTCCATCAAGGAAGCCGATGTAGAAACAATTCAGTTCCTTAGAACTTGCAGACATCAGTGGTAGGTTACCTTGTGTTTGGCTAAGGTTTTTCATTATTGGCTCCTTGTTAAATGATTCTACAAGTTTTCGATGACAAAAACATTATTCACACTCTCTAGATTATACTGTGCATCTTGGATACCATCACCATTGTCGGTGGCCATCCTCACGTCTGTTAACAGTCTCCATTATTGACTGGCAATCAGACAATTTCCTACATGTTTGACCTAGACGCCTTTATTCACATGCATCGAACTATGCTGTTACGGTGAAGCGGAAATCAAGACCTCGGATAGAGGCTTACATCACTCAACCTTGTTTCCTCTCCCATGTTGCATTTTTTGTTTTTTGGAGACAACTTATCAGAATGATTGTATTATGACACAGGCTCCGCATTGTACTTATCGGTGGCCATGATCGTCATATATCTTTGTTGAGAAATCACTCTGACATAGCTACTGAGCGTGGGAATGCCCAACTCAGGACATCATTTTAGTTGTTTTATATATATGTGTTGTATCAGGTTTCTCGTATTCTCGAAGCTTCGATCCTCTCTCTCTTTTTTCCAAAGAAAACGATAGTTATATATAAAGTATTTTGGCCATCATCTCTACCTTTTATCTCACACTTTAGGGGGCATATGTTATATAAGAAAATAACCTCCTCATTAGCTCATAGGATAAGAACACGATGACTGAAGGATTGACCAAGTTCACAGGCCTATTTGTCAAGCCAACACTGTCTAGGAACTAGCAACCTCCTTTAAAAAGCTACCTACCAATGCATCAGGTGCATTAGTGCCTAGGGTAATTTTCTTTGTTACCTCGGGAAGGGTGTTAGTCAACCTAAATGAGTTTCCATGGGTCAAAGGACCAATTTGACTGAGAAATATCCTGAGATTCACTCCTATGTCAGCTCACAAAAGCAGGGAAACATAAAAACTCGACCTGTTTGGAGGAATTACTATTCCTAATGGAGTCTACAAACACGAAAGAGAACAAAAGCATGGAAACATATATGCTTTTTCCCAAAGGAACTCATGAGGGATTTGGCAAGGCTTATCCTCTCATGCTATATATGTGAGGCTAGGGCCAGTGTGGAAGGGGTCGAAACATTTGAAAGGACTTCCTATTTGACTGTCGAGACTAGTCTTCGACTAAGGCATTTGCAAGAGGTTAAGAAGGGATAGAGAGAGAGGAGCTAGAGGAGTAAGGGAAGGTTGATACAACCAATGGTTGTAATCACCCTTTTCTACATTAATATAGAATTGAAATTGTGTTGTCCACTCTGTTATGCTCCTATTCCAATAAGTGTCATATTTCATGATTGACTTGTTGAGCTATGTAATATGTTCATTCCTTTTCTTCTTGAAAGGTTTTCCATATTTCCAAAAAATCAAAAAATTTAAAAAATGTGAGGGTATATACTAAAAGAAAAATCAAAGGGTAAAAAGAATAAAATGGTCAAAATTTGAGAAGAAATGAACCCTGTTGGAGAGGTAAATCCCCTCTACGGATAGAGGCGATCCCTACTAGCCCAAATGGGGTCTAGCAACAATCAAACAATGCTACACTGTAGGTTCCTAGTTGTGATTAACAAGTGGGTAAGAGAAACCTACTTGGATTCCAACGCTACGTTTGCCGAAGAGATGATCCTCTCGCTCCTTCGCTCCAGCTGATCACAGTCCTCCACTATCCTTGCGGACGGACACCTGCATAAGCAAAGAGAGAACAAACACAAGCGTAAAATCGACTAAAAACAACTATGTATCAGTCAGGAATGATACAATTTACATTAGTCATTCATAGGACAAATGGAAAGGGAACCATAAGAGTAGTCATCTATCTTTATTAATCAGAAAATAGAGTAAGGTACAACCGAAGTCCTGACGCTGAGTCCTCCTCTAGAGGGTCCAGCCAGCATGTCTTCCAAGCATTCACCTTTGAAGCAAATCTCCCAAGTCAAAGAGGTCTCTCTCTCACATACAAGGCAACAAGATCATGACCTTCCTCAAGCTCAAAGCAATCCTCACACAACACACCAAATGACTACAAAGAGCAGCACTAATGCACTAAGAATTCCTCAATCAAAGTCTATATGTTCCAAACTAGCTGCTCATGGGCAATGGAGGAGGCTTATAAAGGAGAAGGAGTCTCCATGAAATAGGTAAAGGATGAGCTCTCCCCCAAGATAAGTGGATGATCAATCGAACAAACATGCCAG
Organism: Pinus taeda; assembly: GCA_000404065.3. Lineage (NCBI taxonomy): Eukaryota > Viridiplantae > Streptophyta > Pinopsida > Pinales > Pinaceae > Pinus > Pinus taeda. Next base: position 12,396 of record APFE031186818.1, read on the forward strand.
AGAAAGGATGGCGACCTCAACAATGCTAACAGCC
>APFE031186819.1:4574-19181 GCA_000404065.3 Pinus taeda
ACACTTGATGTCTTTATATTCCTGAATATATCGCAGCCCGGATGGATGAAACTAGATCTGAGGTCTTCAAAACTCATTCAATCTTCACTTGGAGTACAAGTCGATCCATGTGAAAAATGTTCTAGAGTCGAACATGGAAAGACATTACCTGATTACCAGCCAATGATGTAAGTTGTTAACAGGCATGAGAGGAATCACCAATAATGACAATGACCCTCAAGGTACTATAGTACAATTCACGTGGTGTGAAAAAGGACTTGGCATCAAACACCACGTAAAATCTCTCGATCGAAGGCCATTGATGTAAACTTGTCGCCAAAAGTGAGAAAATCGCCATTGAGGCATGCAAGCTTGAAAGTACTAAAAGGGTTGTTCCTAAGTCAACTTCTTGGATAATGAGCTAATGTCGACAAGAAGTGACCAATCGCAGGAGGGCCTTAATGAATCCCACATCAACGATGCGAAACGAAGCAAATGATTTTGGAGGTGAAAACAATCTGACGATACAGGGTTCAGGGTGGCGATCATGAAGGAATGGAGCATGAATGTATTGCAGTGGGTGAGACACGGGTGAATTGTCTAAATGACTTCTCTTGAACATATCGGTGACACTAACGATGGATTGGTAGCGTTAACCCCAAATATGGATGGTGTGATGGACCAATGATGATGACTAGTGAACGAAACAACCCAACCCGACATGGATGTAGAAGGAAAGTGTCATGTTCAAGAGTGACTCGCTACCAATAAATCTTTTTCAAGTTTTCTTCCCAATTTTCCCTAGTCATTGCTGACCAGTACCTCTTTATTTTTTTCAAGCTTGAGGAGGATAACATATGCTTATTCTATAATTGCCCTGTCACTATATTTTAGCGAGCCTAGTGACAATGAAACTTGTTCTCATCCATTTGGGTGAGTTTGTCACTATTTTCTTTTAACGAGTTTAACGACAAAGATAACTCGGTCCCTTTCAATTTTAGAGAGTCTAAAAGGAATGGAAAGGAGACTCCAAATCATGTAATCCCTTAAGTTCAAAAAAGCATAAAATTATACAAAAGGGATGAATTTTCGATAGTTTTAACGAGCCGAACAAGACAAGCGCTCGATCTTTTTGTGTAATAATCCCTCAGGTCCAAAAAGATTAAAATCTAGAGGAGGAATAACACTTCCGATGACTTTAATGAGCTGGAGAGGGCAATGGCTCGGAAATCTTTTCATATTTTACGAGTCAGCTGAAAAGAGCTTAAAGGAGACTCGTTTTCGAGGAACAAGTGATGGTTTCGGGTAGTAGTTGATTCCAGGTAAGGTTTGGAATTCTCCAATCACGGCAGTGTCACAAGGATGGCTAATAGAATCACTCTTCGCAAATGTTCCTCTAGTGGGTAAACAATCATATGGGGGTTAATGATCAGCTAAAACAGAGTGGAGGTGATGATGAGAACACGACCAAGGCTCAAAAGCTGGCGATAAGGCATTCACAATGGTTATTTACCGGTTCATTTTTTAATGAGCTTACACGCTGGGGGAAACATTTGCTCATGACTTATGTTTATTTTTTAACGAGCTTGAACTATGTGCTAAAACTGCTCGTGATAATGGTCATTGAGTCTTTGATTCACCATTAGCATTTTTTTCTTTCAAAGATTGTACTACCTATTCATTTACTTCTTCAAACTGGTTAGAAATGAAAAAATATGCTTGATAAATGAGTTAAGAACACTAATATTTTACTCGAATTACGTGCAAGGTAAATTAAAAGTGACTTTTACCTCTCATTTTACCATTTCATTTGAATTTGGTTTGTTGGAGCTCTGGAGGTGCTTTTCCCCCCCAATTTTCACCAGCTGATTCCGAGAGATTCTAAGGACGATTCCTGATGCCGCTTGGAATAGGTAGGAGCTAAACTTGTGCTCTTCAATTGCATGCCTTTCTTTTTGAATTCTGAGCCTGTTTCCTCATTCTGCTGAGCCTCTAGGGTTTGAAGAACTCGCCCTGGGACCATTTCACCCTTCCTTAATCGAAAGGTGCGATGCATACTGGTCTTCTCACTGACTAGTCAGTATGCATCGCTCCCAGTACACTTACTGGGGTGTGATGGGTGCAAGGAGGAAAGTTTTTGCACAATTTTCTCATAGTTTTTGTCCTGTTTTTTACCAAATGAGGATCTTGACTCTTCTCTTGTTTGTTTTTCAGAGATTCATCGGAGCAAAATGGTTGTTACATGGCGAGAACACAAGCATGAAGAAGAGGACGCTATTGCTTTACATGATCTGGCACAGTAGCTGCATTGCGGAACTATGGCTTGTTGAAGTTTTTTCGTATCTATAGCATGAGGCAACAAATAAATTTGTTGCAATATTTCCTCAATGCTTGGGATCCTATCAACCAAGTGTTCTAGATTATGGGCAAATCGATCCCCTTGACTGCCGTGGACATCTATTTTCTGACCGGTTTATCGAGGCATGGTTCCCCTCTCCCATTATCAGGCTTCACTGGTGGGGGTGAGCCCGTGAGAGAGTACATTCGTCGACACTGCAGAGAGGGATCTCAGCCGAGTACAGACAGCAAGAACAATATCTGAGATGTCACTAACCAGCCCTTGTGGACCATTCTGTTCACTTTTGCTAGACTGGCTGGTAGCTCTGCTCTTCACATAGCTAACAGGTCTTACATGCAGTATGCTTTGGAATGCCTTGAACTGAAGGTGTTCAATTGGTGTGATGCAGTACTCTCTGTGATGCAAGAACAACTTTCCAAGGTGAAAATCAAAAGATCCAAGAACTTTGGCTATGGTCCTATTTTGATCGCTTTCGCTTTGGAGAGAATCCCACTGATGCAGCCGCAGTACATTTCACTTGGCCTACCTCCATCGACTGAACCACAGATGCAGAGATGGGTTGACCTCATGTCTCGGCATGCTAGCCAGCCCCAGATTTCTTTTCTGATACTTTCTTCGAGTGGTTTGATCATCAGGAGATGGTTTATGCTAGGTTCCCATATGCTAGTATGGATTTCTGGGGTGACCCGGATTTGGTGTTGCTGGCTGGCGAGCAGTGGGGTGCCATGGGTAATTCTTCTGACCATATCTCTGTTCATCTTTATTTATAATGTTCTTATGTTTTTTTATCAAGACTAATCAAAAATCATGTGCTCATGCAGATGTTGGACCAGTTCGACCAGTAGTACGCTGCAGAGACCCAACAACCGCTCGAACAGGAGAGGCTGTGGGGAGGGCCATCCTTTATGACCTTGACGTGGTCGAGACTCTTTCAACACTACAGGACCAGATGGAGGATCTTACCCTTGGTATCCCATTTTTTAGGACTGACGAGCTGTCTCTGTAGTTGCAGCGACATACTACTGGACTGTCGAGTCGATGGACTAGACTTTTACGCATGATTGCATAGGCGGTGACTTGCTATCACCAGCATCATTAGACTAGGATGCCCCCTAGCATTTTGATTTTTGGGTCATTTGACCAATTTTGTCTCGGTTACAGAACATTATGTATAAACTATAAATAGTTATGAATATATTTTTGATTTTCGAAGCTTTATTTTGGTTAAGTTACATGATCCTGCTGCATATATTGATGTGATGCTTCTTTTTATAAATGTCACAAATGTCTATCTATCACATAATTTCCCAATGAGTCTGTTAATGTGTTTAAACTTATGGAAATATGTTGATATTGGATGAAATCGAACTGTCTTTCCAAAATTATGACCCTTAGGAACATGCGATAGATAGCTGGATTCCATATAGAATAGATGTCGGTGAGTTGTAGAATGACGAGCTGTGAGTCTAGCCTGACGACAAGTCGGCATATGCCATGTGTGATGGCATCAAAGAGGAGTTTTATCACTACGTTGTATTGAGTGATATTGTTTGTTGACTAACCAATACACACCCCTATGAAACTTACTAACTCGCCACTGGGATTGAAAATGGCCCATGCTGTAGAAGACAGGTTCTGCGAACTACGACTTGCTCCATCGGCATATCCAACGAATGATTCCAGTAGGTTTGACATATGAAACAAATGAAAAAAGCAGATTACCTAACCAAAATAAATGTTCCTAGTGAAAAAAAAAATGTAACAAAAGCATGAGGATTACTACGCGGAATTAAGCATAGTAACGCTTGAGGTACAACCCGTTGCGAGGTTGTGCCAGTGGAATCCCATCATAGTCCATCAACTCATAGGCTCCTTTTGCTAGTACATTCTTAACAATATAGGGACCCATCCATAACGATTTAAATTTCCCTGCTCCCAACTTATCAGATTCTTGGTCGTAAAGTAAGACCAGGTCACCTTTTGAGAAGACGCAAGGTTTGACATTCTTGTCGAACTATGCTTTGACTTTTTTCTTATGAGCTTCGTTAGCCGAAGCTGCATCATGATGGGTTTCATCCAATTGGATTAGTTCCAAGAAACGAGCCTCTTCTTCTAAGGTTTTGGGGAGAAGGTCGACTGCGATTTTGTGGGATGAGATTTCACATTGAACAGGTAAGATTGCTTCTAGACCATACACAAGTTGAAAAGGTGTGAACCTGGTCGCATTTCTTATCAATGTCTAGTACGCCCATAAGGCTGGGTACAGGATTAGGTGCAAATCCCATTTGTGGACTCCAATCATCCTTTCCAACATGCGCTTTAGGACTTTGTTGATCACCTCAACTTGTCCATTAGCTTGCGGATAATACGGAGTAGAGCTGTCGTGGGACAATCCTAATTTGGCAGCCAACTCAACCATCATGTGATTGCGAAAATGCGATCCATGATCTGTAACTATGGCCTGTGGAATGCCGAATCTGGAGACTACATGATTTAAAAAGAAAAGAGCAGCCATTTCACCGTTGTTGTTTAATGTAGGCATCGCCTCAGCCCATTTGGTAAAATAGTCTACTGCAACTATGATATACCCAGCCCCCCTGGCCGAGGTGGGGTTACATGTTATGAAATCTATGCCCCATTTGGCAAATCGCCCAACAGTTACTACTGGTTGCAGTGGTGCGGGTGGTCTTCTAGTTTTGTTATCAAAAATTTTGCAAGCGTGACAACTTCTAACTGCGGTTATGCAATCTTTGAACATTGTTGGCTAGAAGTATCCTGCTCGCAAAAATTTTTGTGTCGTGGCATAACCAAATTGATGCCCCACACATGCACCTGAATGACAATCATTCAGGACTTTTTCGGCCTCCTCATGGGTGAGGCACCTCCACGGAACTGTATCAATACCACGAAGGTAAAGAGTATCACCGACGATCACGTAGTCTTTCGCTTGGTATCGAATACATCGTTGTTCGGAGCGTGAGGTATTATACCTATATGTTTGTGTCTAGAGATAGATGATTATATCTCCGTACCATAGATTGCTTGAAGATATCATAAACAAATTTTCATCCACGATTGCTTCTTCAGATGTTGCATCATTGGACAACGATGGAAGATCACATAGTAACTTCGCGAATACCAGGGATTTCTTTTATTTGGATTTTTTGAATTCCAAATCAAACTCTTGTAGAATTGCTATCCATTTTGAATATTTTCCCCCCAAAAATTGTCGCGACAATATATAAGTCATGGGGTTGCAATCTGATAAAATGGTAGTTTTCTTAAAGAGGACGTAGTGTGGAAATCTCTGTATTTCTTGAACAGCCACAAGGGCGAGCTTTTCAATATAGGAGTATTTCATTTTCGTATTATTTAAGTTTCGGCTTAAATAATATATAGGATGTTCAATTCCATTGTCTTCTTGAACTAAAACCATGGCTATGGTTGTATCTGCTGTAGCCAGATACAGGTTAAAGTCTTTTTGATAATCAGGAGCATACATTAATGATGCTTGTATTAGCGATTGCTTCAAAGCATCAAAGGAAGCTTGCGCGACCTAATCCCAAACGAAGGGTACTTATTTTCTTAATGGACGAGTATAACCTTTAGCTAGTTAGGCGTAATTTGGAATGAACCTCCTAAGGAAGTTTGCTTTCCCGTGGGTTTCTGAATCTGAAGCAAGTTTGAAGGTGGAGGCAAATCAATGATTGCCTGAACCTTGCAAGAGTCGAGACGAATCCCATCCTTTGAGACCGTGAAGCCAAGTAAATGACCAGAACTGACACAAAACACGCATTTGTGCGGATTGAGTCGTATCTTGTAGTGTCGGCAACGTAGAAATATTGCTCTCAAATGGCGCAGATGATCGATCCGCTTTCATGAATGAGCTGGGAGATCATCGAGATATGGTTGAACAATGTTTTTGATGTCATGGAAAGCATAGTTCATTGCTCTCTGAAAAGTTTCCCTTGCGTTCTTCAAACCAAAGGGTAGCTTGCGATATGTGAATGTGCCCCACGGATAAATGAATGTCATCTTTGAATGGTCCTGTGGCAGATACTTATTTGATTATACCTGGAAAATCCATCCATAAACGAAAAGATTTCGCATCCGGTGCATTCATCAATTATCTGGTCAATAAAGGGTGTAGGGTAGTTGTCTTTCGGACAAGCTTGATTTACATCCTTGTAATCGACGCACACTCTAATCGTTCCTTGTTTTTTCATCACAGGAACAATATTCCATACCCAATCGGTCAGAGGAACGGGGTAAATGAAACCAGCATGGAGAAGTTTTTCAACTTTCGCCTTGATGGCAGCAGCTTTCTTGGGGCGCACCTGCCGTAGCCACTGTCATACTGGTTTGACATCTGGATACATCTTAATTCCGTGTTCAACTATGCTCGAGTCAATACCTGACATTTCATCATATGACCAAGAAAAGACATCTCTAAACTCGCGAAAGAGAGTGCTATATATTTCCAATTCCGAAGAAGAACAAGATTTGCCAACATGAATATTCTCTACAACATCTGTTTTGGTAGATATATTTATGGCAGTAGTCTCTTCGATATTGGATAGATTTCTCTCGGAATCCACCATATTTACAGTATTCGCCAGAAAGTCAAATACTGAAGGATGGTGTAGGTTACCGGAATTATCTTCTTTCCAATTCAGAAGATGGGAACGATGGTGGTAATCTTCCCATGGTGCCCCATCAATCATCATTGATTGAACGATTCCTTCATCTGTAGAGTGTACTCGCGACCAAGGATCTAAAGGGGTGACATATTCCTTAGACCTATCTATCCAAATGCTTGATGAGTGTTGACGCGGGTTTGCCTCCCATGCTGAAAACATTGATTGCTATAATATTTCCAGTGGGGTTAGAGGCAAAACTTGCAGATGATCTATTTTAACATCGTTTTATGACATCTTTTGAATGGAAGATATCATGTTGCAGGTTCCTACATTAGCCACTTCCTCCAAATTCGTTGGAGGTGGTACGGTAAAAGTTCCCATTAATGTGGGGTCTTTTAGTATGCCTACTCTGATATTGGGAAGCGTGCTAGGGCTTCCATGGATCATTGGAATGCTTCCCGTAACTTGCGAACTATTGGGGAGAAACGTTTGTTGGTCGATGATTGTAATTCCTCCTTGGGAAGGAAATGCAATTTTCCTAAAGTAGGTCGACACAATGGCTGCCATGGTGTATATCCAGGGTCTTCCTAGTAGGATGTTGTAATCGAGATTTCCGTCGATGACTTCAACATTGATTTCTACTCTTTTGCCCCCCAGTTTGACTTGCAAGTTACTTAATATCCCATACGAGGTGTATGTTCATCCATCAAATGCTTTCAATGTTGTCGACAATCGTGACAAGGAAGGAGACCCTAGAGTTTTCCATCAACTCATCGACATGATACATGTGGATGCCCCCTCATCAATAATTGTTCTATGAACCGTTTTATTGAGGGATTTCACTTGAATGAGGAAAGCTAGTTGAGCTGGTAACTGAGGGTCATATCCTTTGTGATTAAAATATACAAGATTGGAATCTGTTGGGTTGATCCCACCTATTGCTAATAATAAAGCCTGCTTTTGGGAGGGGCAATTTTGCAGTACCTCAAGATTCGACATCATGGAGGGTGATTGGGCTAAATCCTCCACTATATTATAGTGTTGTGATGCTCGGGCACGATGATTAAATGTCGATTTGTGCACTACTCCCTTTGGCAGTTTTATTGTTAATTCAGGAATGATGGGTTGCACAACTTCAGTTGAAGTTGTTGTTGAACTACTAGGTTGATCATTACCCTTGTTGTTCAACATCCGTGGATTCCTGTAATCTTTACTTCTTGTCGATATGGGAACATCATTCAGTTGCTTTGAAATTGACAACATTAGCACTTGGGATGGGGAAGAATTTTCACTAGCAACCAGATTTGTTCCTGGGTTTGGAAACGGATCAGTCAATACAGCGGAGGTTTTCGAACTTTTGGATAATTTTCTAAGTTCATATTTATATGGACATTCTCTGGTCCAGTGATCCTCGTCACATATACTACATGGATTTTTTGGTTTCCTATCCCCAAAAGGGTTTGCAGAATATTTTTGAGGGGATGAGTCCCCCTGGTTCTTCTTCTTCCCTTGTTTTTTCTTCTTGCCTCCTGGTTGCTTGGGTTCTTTGCCTTTGTCTGTCGACACGACATTTACTTCTGAGGCTAGATGTTCTTCATTTGTATTTTGACTTGAAACTGTGCAGGCATTTTTCGATGTAGCCTTTGTGGTTTTAGTGCTTGTCGTACCTATCACACCATCGCCGGTGCGAGAGTCTTTGTTTGATTTAGGAGGCGGAGGAACAAAAAATTCTGGTCTAGGAGCAACAGGATTTTATCGTAGAGCGTGCTAGACTGAGTATAGATCAAGTCTAGATATTGTGCACAAGCAATAACTTGCTCTTCAGTGACGACTCCTCCTTTTGCCACATCTTCTGTAATAGCAGGTAACAGAGACTTAATAAACCATTCATCCAATAGCTGATCAGGAACATATGTTTTTACCATTCTACGACAACGTCGCCATTCATGAATATGATCGGATATGTGAGTGGCCGTCGTTTGTTTGAAATTGGTAAGTAGTTCAGTTCCTGTTTCGTACCTTATAGGTAACTGAAAATGGGTTAAAAAGGTTGTGGCTAAGGTACTGAAGTTATCAAACGAAGGTCTAGGCAGTTCGATATACCACTTTGCTGTCGGACCAGTTAGCATTTGCTGAAAGAGGTGAAGCCTGAACGAATCATCATTGAGAGTGTTTGATGAACACCATAGATGAAAATTCATCACATGATTCGATGGGTATTTTCCCATATTTCCATTAAATTTAGGAATATCAGGCAGAAATTTGTGCGGAATTGCCGGCCACCAAGGGGCGTAGGCAATTGGATCGTTCATTAGTCGACTTAGATCCAGTAACTCTAAAGTTGCCACAAAAGGAAACTGTTGATTCAGGCTTGGTTGAGCATACCCAGGATAAGATGGAATCGTTTGAGCAGTGGGTCTTTGTATACCAGCATAATGCATTTGATGTTGGTAACTTTGGTAAGGTTGATGGGCATAACCATTATGATATGGTTGATACGGCTGCCCATTACTTGCAAAGACTTGTTGCTCATATCCCTGGTAGGCCTGCTGGAATTGTGGTTGTTGGTATTGCACCAGCCATGGTTGTGAAGCCATGGGCTATTGTCTAGTACTGACTGTTTGACCAAGATGGGGATTGGTGTTCCCCGTTTGAACCTGTGTCGTTCCACTAGTTGGTGATTGCGGTTGTGTTGTAGGTACAAGATATTGTTGCATTACAACCTACAAAACTTGAGGTTGGCATACAACTGGTGACGCTTGTACTTGCGATATTGCCACAATAGCCGGTGTAGTGGGGATATTTGTCATAGGTAAACTTTGTTGTATTGAGCATACAACTCTCGGTTGTTGAGACAGGATTGGCACCCAACCGCTAGTTGTGATTCCAGCATAACCCAAATTTTGTTGTGAACTCACTCATGGTTGTCCTTCCAAGGAAGGAAATGAAAGGGTATATGGCCCTCCATATGACGGTAATCCAGTACTCAAAGGAATGATTTTCCTTTGGGGACCGGTTTGCCCAAATTGACCTTGTGGAGTATCAATTTGTTAAGACTCAACGTAAGAGATTCCAGATATAATTCTAGACGAACAAACGGGAACAATCCATACTATCAAAATAGCCCCTGGATGGACTCCATCCAGCGATTGAGAGCTGGTTGGGACAGATGGCATGCCGACGAACATTGTCGGAGTAGCAGAAGGAACTTCTGCTATTGCTGTGTCGGGTAACATAGTCCTTGATGTCGATGGTTGTTCAGACATATTAAGCCTATCCAAAAGATTCCTCAGTGATTCTTCAGGAACTTTCGATGGCGGGTGAATATCTTCTGATGAAGAAGGATACAGGGCGATCTTAGCTCCAAGTTGCATTGGAGTGCTAGAGGGAGGATCTTCCACAATATCTTCTATGGCAATCAATCCAGGAGGAAGAGGTAAACCGTCAGGTCTGTAAAATATTTATGGTGCTAAAGAAGATATAAGTTCTGCAGCAACAGACGGTTGGGGAGTAACACCTTCCAAATCAGCTGTAGATGGAGTCGGTTCAGGAATAGAAGTGTTAACCGTCACACTAGGATTAGTTGTAATGTCCTTTTGTTGTTGCAGAATTTCTTCTATTGAGGTAGGGATACCATAAATGTTCAGATTAATCGGAGTCTCTGAGGGTGTTGGAGTGCTTGTTCCAACCAACCTAGGGGACTTTGATCCGGTTAAACGAGTTCGCTTCGTCTAGAATGGCTTCACTTCCAGAGTCAACGATGGTTGACTCGTAAGTCTCCACGAACGATGGGGTTTTCATTGACTTTATTCCACGATTGCAGATTACTTGATCAACTCAAAATAAAAGGGAATTTTTTTTTTTCAAATTAAATGAATTTTAGATGCTTTGACACAACTTGTTTTTTCAATTTTAAAGAGTTGAGAAAAAACAAAAGATGACTCTAGTCGCCTTTGATTTTTATTGAGCCCTGAAGTGACAAGTGCTCAGAGGACCTTTTCCTTTAAGGAGTCTGAAAAGGAGCAAAATGGACTTCTCTGGAGATCTAGGCAGAGGGGATTACCAAAACAATCGCAAAACTACAGAATACTTTTTACAGTATAGCAGTCAATCTTCCCGAATGCTGTGTTCAGTGCATTGTGATCGATAGGGCGGCAAACACAACTTCCTAAGGATAAAGGATGTAGCCTATTGTGGTCTCCCAAAATATACTTGACGGTACGTGGGAGCACAAGTCCATACTGACACTTGTCGTCTCAGAGTGGAGGAATCACCCAACCAATAATGAAAACAACAGTTACCAGGTTTTAAGACACCAGAATATGTCTCTAGCCTAGACCTCTAGGAGTTGTGCGTTAAGTTCCAAAGCGTTGTTAGACTCATTAAATTTATTTTAAGTTGATCTTTCTTAAAAAATTTCCTTTCAGGTTCACTGCGTGATGTGTATACAATTCCTAAAATGCAGTCTAAGATGATAAACAAACGTTTAATATTCTTTTGACAATGAAAATCCTAGCTAATTAGGAAAGAAATTTAAGAATCTTTCTGTAAAGAGCACAGAGCACACGCTAAATGCACTGTCCTAAATCAAACCAAGCAGTCAAAATGAAAATGCACATGCATGTATTTGTTTTCATCCTTCTTAATATATGAATGATGATAAGAAAGCTATGTGAAAATCTGAGTTACTTCCAAAGCAACAATACTCAACAAATTTCTTTTCAAAATGAAGTGAAGGTAAGAGAGACACTTTGCGATTTCGAAATGAAAATTGATTTTCGACACTTTAAAAACTATGAATTCAAATCATATGTAATAGTAACTATATAATCGACTATCAAGAACAATGGGATTGTCTTCTAAAACTGAAAATGACAGCTACGATACTTGCAGATCAAGAAACGCAGTTTGACTATGCTACTTTTTTGCAAAAGAGAACTGAAAATGGCGCACAATGCATAAAAACACTTACAGTTCTTTGCACTAAGGAGGCAAAATAATGTAAGAAAAGGGGGCTTTCACAAAAATACACTGACCATAGGCAGCAAAACTCCTAAATAGGACTGAAAACAGTGAGAAAAAACCATATTCTGAAGGTAAAGTTAACCTTCCCTAACCATCGCACCTGTCACACTATGAATTCAGTGTGCAGTGCACCTACTGCACTCGGGAAGTGCGATGCATACAGATTGCCTTGAAGGCAGGATGCGATGGTACCAGTGCAAGACTTGAAACAAGCTTTTACTCACAATTTTCAATTCAGTTCAGGGATTTAGACTGAGTAAGTAATGTTCAGTATATGTAAAACACAGGGGTGATCTAAAGAGGTTACTAGAGCCACCACTTAGGGCAATTAGACTGTTTGCAGATCGATTTTTTAATTCATAAACAAAACCTGGAGATAGACTGAAGCAACAATGATCTACTTTGCATTTGTATAACAAATGCAGTTCGAAGGCTAGCTGGCTTGGCTTCAGGCTCCGTCTGTAAGTTTATAAAAGAAACAAAGATAGATAGGCTAACAAACAATCTAGTCTTTCCCCAGTGGAGTCGCCATTTTGTTACCGGGAATAGTGTCCACTCGGAAGCTTCTATTCCCACTAAGACTGGTAGCTATCTTAGAAACAAACAAGTAAAGTCTATTTTCGTTTTCCTTTATGAAAATAGATAGGAGTGGAACAAAGGAGACCAACCTTGGTCTTGCGCTTGATTTCCTCTCCTTCATGATAGAGCTTTGTCGCTTCTTCTTCATCTGCCCAGCTTCAAAGAGCACCTGCGGAATCACAACAACATACTACTATCGAAGAACAAAGATCTATATTCATAAATAACACAGGACTAGATGTGTGTTAACCATACAAATGCATATATAAACAAGTACACAAGAATATGGAGGAAAACTTGAATAGCTTTATTAAGATGAAAAGTAGCAAGAGGATTACAACCATATGTTCTAACCTAGCATCATCCTCCAGCTAGAGAGCCCTTCTTCACCTCAAGTAAAGCTTAGATCACCCAACACTATGAATGTAAACCAGAAAACCAACAACACTTCTCTATAAGATACAAAATTCCAGCCTCTGGATCTCTGTGATGAGGGATCCATATATAGATGATTATAGGGAGGTGAGTCATCTTTTGGGATCTTGATTGGTGTCCTCTCTCTGATAGTTCCTGCTTCCACTTGGAGAATGATGATCTCTTACTCAACCCTGGTCGAAAACAGAGAGGAAAGTGTCAGAGGGGAAGCTTCTGGAAGATTCCATGATCTTCCACCTCGCATTTTGTCCCTGCCATTTGTCCATTCCCGACCATCGCACCCTACAGAGGAGAAATTCAGTATGCATCGCACCATGTACACTGGGAAGGTGATATGCATCGCACCCTCTGCACTGGGTTTTCAGTATGGTCCAGTTTTGACCATTTATGAGCAGGTTTTAATGGAGAACTTCTAGGAGATGATGTAATCAGCTGACCTTGTTCCTTTAGGCAGTGAAGCAACATTTTTAGGGACTTAGGAGCCCTTAGTTTATGGACATTAATGATTGGGGTTGAAGTGCCCAAAAATTTCTATAACAAGAGCCTTCCTTGAGAACCACTTCTAACCCTACTGTGTTAACCCACTGATGTCTACAATGGCCTCCTCTATGACAGGGATTTCGAATCCTCTAACTCGTGAGAAATTCTCATCCAAATTCATTGTCAATTCCACCGTCATCCCCTCGTCGAACCCCTATAGTATGTTGAAATACACATCCCATCCCGCCTCTACAAAGACCTGCCACACATCTGCATTGTTGTGGACTAGGGTTGTATTCTTGGGTTCATGACGCATAGCCAGTCCACCCATCTTGTAGAAACTGTAACAACACTTTGGACGCAGCAGACCATTGGGAGGACTGAAAATGACCAACTTCTTGTAGTAACAACATGGTAAAAAATGAATAAGGTGGAACGATGCTAAAAAAGTGGGTAATTTCTCGGGAAACAAAGAGAATCATGGTGGATGCGGTGAGTGGTATGGTAATTACTGTGTATTAAATGAAAAGGTACATATTTCAAATCCTGACGCATGCCAATGATTATGTAGAATAATGATGGAGATCATGGAGTGTACCATCGCAAAATTTTTAATGATGGTAGTGGTTCAATCATTAGTGCGGTTTTAATTACGTCGTTGTTTAATTATGACGACACCCCTCCCAACTTATAAATAGTTGTCCACGGCATGTCAATGTCTTGTCCATGGAATATTTAATTAAATTCGTAAAAGTCAATGGAGACGTACCTGGCGACCTTCTTGATAGTTGGTAGAGTGACAGTGGAGTAACAACAATGGTGGAGTAACAACAACGGCGAAGTAACAACATCGACGGAGTAACAACATCAGCAGAGTAAAAGCATCAGTGGAGTAATTACAACGGTGGAGTAACAACATCGGCAAAGTAACAACAATCGAGGAGTAACAACACCCAATACTTAGAAAATTTCTCAATAAGATCAGTATTAGTGGAGTGACTGTCCCAATTACTCAAGAAATTTTTCAGTGCCTCCATTATTGTGTCTTGATAGTAGTTCCTACAAAAAGACAGCAAGTGAGTAGTAATGACATTATATATATATATCTAT
>APFE031186823.1:922-18435 GCA_000404065.3 Pinus taeda
AATAACCCAACCCGACTCAATCATGGTGATGGAGTGAAAGTGTCATGTTCAAGAGCGACTTGCTACCAATAAAGTTTCTTCAAGTTTTCTTCCCAATTTTTCCCCATTCATTACTCACCAGTACCTCTTTATTTTTGTCAAGCTTGAGGAGGATAACATATGCTTGTTCTATAATTTTCCCTTCAGGCAAACCCGTCGCTATGTTTTAACAAGCCTAGCGACAGTGAAACTCGTTCTTGTTTGCACGTGCAAGTTTGTCGCTATTGGTTTTAACGAGTTTAACGACAAAGATAACTCGGTCCTTTTTCAATTTTAGAGAGTCTGAAAAGGGATGGAAAGGAAACTCCAGTAATCCTTTTTCGTCATGTAATCGTCCGAAATAGTATAAAATAATACGAAAGGGATGAATTTTCGATAGTTTTAATGAGCCGAACAAGACAAGCGCTCGATCTTTTTGTGTAATGATCCCTCAGGTCCAAAAAGATTAAAATCTAGAGGAGGGATAACACTTCCAATCATTTTAACGAGCTAGAGAGGCCAATTGCTCGACAATCTTTTCATATTTTACGAGTCAAATGAAAAGAGATTAAAGGAGATTCGTTTTTTTAGAAATGAGTGATATTTTCAGGTAGCAGCCGGTTCCAGGTGAGGTTTGGAACTTTTCAATCCCGACAGTGTAAAGAAGATGGCTAACAGAATCACTCATCGCAGCTGTTCCTCAAAAGGGCTAAACAATCAAATGGAGGTGTATGATCGGCTAGAATAGAGTGGAGGTGATGGTAAGAACACGACCAAGGCTCAAAAGCTGATGACAATGCGTTTGTAATGGTTATTTACCGGAGGTGGGTTCATTTTTTAATGAGCTTAAACTCTGGTGGAACATTTGCTCATTGCTAGGTTTAATTTTTAACGAGCTTGAACTTTGAGTAAAACTGCTCGTGGCGAGTTTATTTTTTAACGAGCTTGAACCCTGCAGTAACACTGCTCGTGGCCTGGTTCATTTTTTAATGAGCTTGAACCATGCAACAACATATGCTCAGGTTCGGTTTCATGTTTACACAAGCTTGAAACGAAAAACTATGCTTATTATAAGTTCACATGTCCCCATCATAGTGACGCAAATCGAGATGCATGCCCCCCAAGCTTCATTGCATTCAACGAGGTGGTTGGAATGAAGGTTTACCTTCAAGATCTTTGAAAGACTTGACTTGGATTTTACGAGATCGTAATCAAAGACTCGATTTGGAAAGGGAGTTGTTTCATTTTTTAATGAGGTTGACACAGTAAAATAACTATCCTCATAATCCACCATATTTATTTGATAGAAAATCAAAAACTAAAGGATGATTAAGGTTGCTGGAATAATCTTCCTGGTAATCTCGAAGATGGGAACGATGGTGGTAATATTCCCATGGTGCCTCTCCTATCATCATTGACTGAATGATTCCTTCGTCTGTAGAATGTACATGCGACCAATGATCTGAAGAAGTGCCATATTCCTTAGACCTATCTATCCAAACACTCGATTAGCATTGATTTGAGTTTGCCCCCCAGGCCAAGAAAATTGATTGCTACAATATTTCTAAAATGGCAGTGATCCATGTTGACAAAATGTTCGGGAATCTTCTGAATCTTTTAGATATAGAAGATATCATATTGCAGGTTTCCACCGTGGCCACTTCCGCCAGATTACTCAGAGGTGGTAGGGCGAAAGTACCCATTAAGGCCGGGTCTTTTAGCATGCCTATTCTGATATTTTGAAGTGATTGAGAGCTTCCATGAGTCATCGGGATGCTTCTCGTAACTTGTGAACTATTGGGGAGAAAGGCTTGTTGGTCGACAATTGTAATTCCTCCTTGAAAAGGAAATGCAATCTTTCTAAAATATGTTGACACAACAGTAGCCATAGCATAAATCCAAGGCCTTCCCAGTAGGATGTTGTAATCGAGGTTTCCATTAATAACTTCAACATCAATTTCTACTGTTTTGTCCCCTAGTTCAACTTGCAAGTTACTTAAAATCCCATACGGAGTGTATTTCCTTCCATCGAATGCTTTTAACATTGTTGAAGATCGCGACAAGGGTGGTGATCCTAAAGTTTTCCAACAACTCATTGACATAATACATGTAAATGCCCCCTCATCAATAATTGTTCGATGAACAATTTTGTTGAGGGATTTCACTTGAATGAGGAAAGCAAGTTGAGCTGGTAACTGAGGTTCATATCCTTTATGATTAAAGGCCACAAGATTGGAATCCACTGGGTCAATCCCACCTATTGCTGATAATAGAGTCTGCTTCTGGGAGGGGCAATTTTGCAGTACCTCAAGTGTCGACATAGCGGACGTCGATTGGGCCAGGTCCTCTACTGTATTTTAATTTTGTGCTGCTTTGGCATGAGGATTAAATGTCGATTTGTGTACTACTCCCTTTGGCAACTTTATCATTAGCTCATGAATGATGGGTGGCACAACTTCGGTCGAAGTTGTTGTTGAACTACTAGGCTGATCAGTAGCCTTGTTGTTCAACAACTGTGGATTCTTGTAATCTTTATTCCTTGTCGATATCAAAGCATCATTCTCCTATTTCGAGATGGACAACATAAGCACTTGGGATGGGGAAGCATTTTCACTAGCAACCAGATTGGTTCTTGGGTTTGGAAACGGATTAGTCAATACCGCTGAGGTTTTTGAATTCTTAAATAACTTCTTAAGCTCAGCTTTATGTGGATAATATTTCGTCCAATGATCCTCATCGCATATAAAGCATGGATGACTGTGTTTCCTTTCTCCAGAAGGGTTTGTGGATGATTTTTCAGGAGATGAATCATCCTTTTTCTTCTTTTTGCTTTTCCCTTTCTTCTTGCCCCCTGGTTTCTTCGGTTCTTTGCCATTGTCAGTCAACATGGCATCAACCTTTGAGGGAAGAAGTTCTTCATTTGCATTTTGACCGGAAACCGTGCAGGCTTTCTTAGATGTAGCCTTTGCGGTTTTCGTGCTTGTCATACCTATCACGCCATTGCTGGCATGAGAGTCTTTGTTTGATTTAGGAGAAGGAGGAATGGAAAACTCTGGTCTGGGAGCATCAGGGATTTTGTTATATAGCGTGCTTGACTGAGTATAGATTAAGTCTATATATTGCGCACGAGAAATGACTTGCTCTTTAGTGATGACCCCTCCCTTTGCCACATATTCTGTAATAGAAGGTAACAATGTCTTAATAAATCATTTAGCTAGCAGCTGATCAGGAACATATGTTTTTACCATTCTACGACGACGTCACCACTCATGAATATGATCAGATATGTGAGTGGCTGTCATTTGCCTAAAATTGATAAGAAGCTTTGTTCCTGTTTCGTACCTTATGGGTAACTGAAAATGGGTTAAAAAGGTGGTGGCAAGGGCACTGAAGTTATCAAATGAAGCTCTAGGCAATTCGATGTACCATTTTGCTGCCGGACTAGTTAATGTTCACTGAAAAAGGCGAAGCCTAATTGAATCATCATGGAGAGTGTTAGACGAACACCATAGATGAAAGGTCATCACATGATTCGACGGATCTTCACCTAGATTTCCATTGAATTTAGGAATATCTGACATAAGTTTATGAGGAATCGCCGGCCACCAAGGGGCATAAGCAATTGGATAGTTTGTTAGCTGATTTAGATATGGTAACTCTAAAGTCGCCACAAAGGGCAACTGTTGATTCAGGTTCGGCGAAGCATACCCAGGATAAGATGGGATCGCCTGAGCAGTGGGTCTTTGCGTACCAGCATAATGTATTTGATGCTGATAACTTTGGTAAGGCTGATGGGCATAACCATTATGATATGATTGACTGTTTTGAATATACGGCTGCCCATTACCCGCAAAGATTTGCTGCTCAGGTCCTTGGTAAGCTTGTTGGACTTGCGGTTGTTGATATTGTACCAGCCATGGTTGTGAAGCCATTTGTTGTTGTCCAATACTGGTTGTCTGACCAAGATGAGGGGTAATAGTACCTATTTGAACCTGGGTCGCTTCGGTTAAGGAGCCACTAATCGGTGATTGTGGTTGTGTTGTGGAGACAAGAGGCTATTGTATTACGACCTGAGAAACTTGAGGTTGGCATACAACAGGGAACACTTGTACTTGCGACACCGTCCCAAGAGCCGGTGTAGTGGGGATATTTGACACAGGTAGACTTGTTTGCATTGAGTATACAACTCTTGGTTGTTGAGGCAGTATTGGCACCCAACCACTGGATGTAATTCTAGCATGACCCGAATTCTGTTGTGAATTGGCATATGGTTGTCCTCCCGGAGGGGACAATGAAAGGGCATATTGCCCCCCATATGGCAGTAATCCAATGTTCAAAGGTAAGATTGGCCTCTGGAGACTAGACTGCCCAAATTGATACTATTGTGAAGGATCAATTTGCTGAGACCCAACATAAGAGATTCCAGATATTATTCCGGATGAACAAACGGGAATAGACCATATTGTCGAAACAGTCCTTGGGTGGACTCCATCTAGCGGTTGAGAGCTAGTTGGGATAGATGGTACACCAACGAACATTGTTGGAGTAGCAGCAGGAGGTTTTTCTGTTGCTGCGTCAAATGACATAGTCCTGGATGTCGACGGTTGTTTAGACATATCGAGTCTATCCAAAAGATTTCCTAGCGATTCTACAGGAACTTGCGATGAAGGGAGACTAACTTCTGATGAAGAAGGATATGGGGTGATCCCAGCTCCAAAATGTGATGGAGTACTAGATGGAAGATCCTCCACAATCTCTTCTATAGCAATCAATCCAGATGGGAGAGGTAGACTGTCAGGTCCGTAAAATATTTCTAGTGCCGAAGAAGGTATAGACTCTGCAGTGATAGATGTTGGAGTGGTAACACCTTCTGAATCAGTTATAGATGGAGCCGGTTTAGGAATAGAAGTGTTTACCATTACACTAGGATCAGTTCTAATGTGCTCTTGTGGCTATGGAACTTCTTCTGTAAAGGCGGGGATACCAGAAATGGTAGGAGTAAATGGAGTCTCTGAGGATGTTGGAACACAAGTTCCAAGAAAACCAGGGGATTTTGATATAGTTAAAGAAGTTCGCTTGGTCTAGAATAGTTTCGTTTCCAGAGTCAAAGACGGTTGACTTGTTAGTCTCCGCGAATGACGGGGTTTCGATTGAATTTCTTCCATGATTGCGGATTACTTGATCAACTCAAAATAAAGGGGAAAAAGTGATTTCGAATTAAATGAATTTTATATGCTTTGACACAACTTGCTTTTTCAATTTTTAAGAGTCGAGAAAAAGCTAAAGATGAGTCTAGTCACCTTCGATTTTTAATGAGCCTAAAGTGACAAGTGCTCAGATGGACCTTTTCCTTTAAGGAGTTTGAAAAGGAATGAAAGAGACTACTCTGGAAATCTAGACAGAGGGACTACCAAACCAATTGCAAAACTGTAGAATACTTTTAACGGTACGACAGTCAATCTTCCCGAATGTTGTGTTCAGTGCATTGCGATCGATAGGGCGGCAGACACGGCTTCCTAAGGATAAAGGATATAGCCTATTGTGGTCTCCCAATATATACTCGACGGTACATGGGAGCACAAGTCCGTACTGGCACTGGTCGTCTCAAAGAGGAGGAATCACCCAACCTACGATGAAAGCGATAGTTACCAGTCTTTACGACGCTGGAATACATCTCTAGCCTAGACTTCTAAATGTTGTGCATTAGGTTCCAAAGCGTTTTTATGTTCATTGAATTTATTTTACAGTTGATCTTTCTTAAGAAGTTTGCCTTTAAGGTTCACCACGTGATGTAAATATACAATTCCTAAAATGCAATTTGAGATGATAAACAGTCGTTTATTCTTCTTTTTGCAATGAAAATCCTAGCTACTAAGGAAAGAGAAGCGAGATTCTTTCAACATAGAGCAGAGAGCACACACTAGATGCACTATCCTAAATCAAAATCAACAAGCAGTCTAAATGCAAATGCACATGCATGTATTTGTTTTCCGCTTTCTTAATGTATGAATGAAAAAAAGAATGCTAAATACAAATCTGAATTATCTTTTCTTTCAAAGCGGCAGTATTAACAATTTTCTCTTCAAAAGACGAAAGGAAGACAAGGACGACACTTTGCGATTTTGAATTGAAAACTGCTTTTTGACACTTGAAATACTATTAATTCAAATCAAATACAAGAGTAACAGTGTAATCGACCATCAAGAAGAGTAGGATTCTTTTCTTTGACTGAAAACAACACTTGTGACACTTTCAAATCAAAAGACGATAGTTTGATTAAGCTACTTCTTTGTAAAGGAGAACTGTAAATGGCGAAAAATACATAAAAACATTTACAAATCTTTGTACAATGGAGGCTGAATAATGCAAAGGAAGGGAGTTTCCATAGTGGTATACTGATCACAGACAATAAAACTCCTGAATAAAGCTAAAGAGAGTGAAGAAAAAACCAAAAACTGGAGGCAGAAACAGTCTTATCTGATCATCGCACCTGTAACGCAGGGAAACAGGGATGCATCTCACCTACTGCACATGGGAGGTGCGATGCATCCAAATTTCCAAGAGGAGAAGGTGCGATGGTCAAGGGACAAGACTTTAACTTGGTTTTTGGTCACAGTTTGTAGCTTAGTTCAGGGATTCAGGCTGAGCTAATGATATTTAGTAAATACAAATCATAGGGGTTGATCTTATGAGGTTACTTGAGCCACCACCAGGGCAATTTGGATGTTTGCAAATCAATTGTCCAGTTTATAAACAAAACCCAGAGATGGACTGAAGTAACATTGATCTACTTTGCACTTGCATAGAAAATGCAGTTCGAAGGCTAGCTGGCTTAACTTCAGGCTTTGTCTATAGTTTATAAAGCAAACAAATATAGACAAGCAAACAAGCTATTGGTTCCCCAGCGGAATCGCCATTTTGTTATCGGGAAATCTAGTGTCCATTCAGAGCTGCTAGTCCCACTAGGATGGGTAGCTATCTTAGAAACAAACAAACTAAAGTTACTTTCGTTTTCCTTTATGAGAAGTAGATAGGAGAGAAGCAGAGAGTACCAACCTCAATCTTTCACTTGGTTCCTTGCTTGTTTCCTCTCCCCTCTGACAGATCTTTGCCGCTCCTTCCTTGCTTACCCCGCTTCAAAGAGCACCTGTAAAGTCAAAGCAGCATAATACCTTCAAAGCAAAGAGATCTACAATCATAAACAATATAGGACCAGATATATATTGACCACACAAATGCATATATCATGAAACATACAAGAATGTGGAGGAAAACTTAAATAGATTTATTGATAGAAAGAGTAGAAGAGAGGATTACAACCCATTGATCTGACCAATGTCATCCTCCCAGCATGAAATCCCTTCTTCACCTCGTGAAAATCTTAGATCACCCAACACTATGATGTTTCACCAAGAAACCAACAACACTTCCTTACAAAATACAAGATTCCAGCCTCTTGGATCTCTGGGATGAGGGATCCATATATAGATGTTTGCAGGGGTGTGAGTCAGCTTCTGGGATTTTGATTAGTGTCCTCTCTCTGATAATTCTTGGTTCCACTTGGAGATTCATGATCTCTTACTCATCCCTGGGCGAATTCAGAGAGGCAAGTGTCACAGGAGAAGTTTCTAGAAGATTCCATGATTGTCCACCTTGCAAACCGTCTCTGCCATTTGTCTACTCTCGCCCATTGCACCCTACAGAAGGGATTTTTAGTATGCATCACACTTTTTTGCATGTGGTAGGTGAGATGCATCGCACCCTTAGCACTGAGCAGTCTGTATGGTCTAGTTTTGACCAGTTCTGAGCAATTTTCCATGGAGAACTTCTGGGAGATGATGTAATCAACTGACCTTATTCCTTTAGGGTGTGAAACAACACTTTTAGGGACTCAGAGGCCCTTGGTTTATGGACATATATGATTGGGGTTGCAGTGCCCAAATATGTCTATAACACTTTCCTTTACCTTTTTACCTTGTTGCAATCGAGGTTTACTATGTATTGTCACATCACCCAACTATTAAATATATAAACACATCAACTATTATGTCGTCAGGTTAATACCACACATGTTTCCTGCAACAGCTCACACATGTTAGCCACGTGTTCCAAATATCAAGACAATCATATCTATCAATTTGAAATCAACTTTTACAAACAATCATGTCATAACCCATAGTCAACTCATAGTCCTTAAACATAATGCTACAACTATCACCTACTATACTCAAGTACATATCAACTGTCTCAACATATATGTGTTAGTACAATCATCTTAAAACAAAATCATTCGAACACATACTGATATTATGCAATTCATGAAACATTGAACCAACTTGCAACATACCATGTTAAATAAATTAACTAGACAACATAAAGTACCAAATATACGACATAAGCAAACTCATACCTTAATGTATCTCAGGGGAGGCTATCTTATCTGCACAATCACTCCAGTTAGCAAGATATAACTTCCCAACATATCAACTCAAACATAAATCATGATATCCATAAGAGTAACTGACTAACATGTCCACATCATAAGCTCATAAGCATTTTTCGTTCATGCATAACAATCAAATATGTACAACCAGTCTAGATTAGTACGACACCATATCACAAATATGTTGACTCATACCTAAATATCACAACCATAACCATATGCATAGGTCAAACCAGGTTAACACAATACATATAACATCAATATCTTCAATGCAATGAACATAACCATCACACATATGACCAATCCAAATTACAACATGAAGATCTCAATGGAATAACCCTAATCATCAAGTTAATAACATATGACAACAATAAGTTATATATCATGCTCATTAACAACATATAACCTAATCATCAAGTTATCTGACATAAAACAACAATATCAATGCATACAACTATGGGATACTATCATTCTTGACTATTTGACACATGTGCCTATAACTACGCTAATCAACTAACATCTATCATGAATGTAACCATAACATCAAAAGGCATACATAACCCTAATGTATATAAACCTAATGCATATAACAATCCCTAACTTACTTACATGTATGCCAAACATACAATACCTATATGACAATCTGCTCATACCCCAAAGTCCAATGCTGCAAGCTCATTATGATGATTTGCATCTCCTGCTCTATCTCAACCAACATATCAGCATCATAATAGCCGATAGCACCATGATGACCTCACTTGCATACCATGACTTCACAAGGCATGTTTGACCTACTATTCATGCATACTATAACCAAGACCATACCTACATAACAACTGCATATGGACATATAACACATGAGTGCTAAACCATATACACATCATTCTAGCTAGAGTCCAATCATCAATGCATGATCATATCAACTTCACAAATCATGACCTCATGCATGAAAACAACCATTACTCCATTGGGCGCATTTTCACATGCAACCATCAACATGCATAAGCAAGGACACATACACATAAACGCATGTAGTCGAGCATAAGCGATCAATTCTTGTAATCAACCTAAAAGATTGATACATGTAATCAAAATATTCAAGAATGTAACCTCACATACAAGGATGTAAGTAGGCAACATAAAATCAACATGTAAGCGACATATAACCATATACAACCAATCACATACTCATGATAGATGCATTCCACAAAATCAATATCAAATTCTCCACGATAATCATACTACAACTATAATCAATCATCAACCAAATGCAACAAGCACATGAAATGCAAGTATAAGAGACACACATGAAACTCACCATCGCACACTCCTCATTCAGTCTGAGAGTTGAACCATGCTCTGATACCACTCTATAACACCCTCCTCCAACATCGACCCAAGTAACCATGCCAACTAGGTAAACATGAGACGAGAGGATACTATGATCAGATTTGACCTCCTATGTGACTTTAAGGAAGTGGAATCGATGGAAACATCACACACAATCATCCAACATCATCAACATAACCCTCAGGAGACAAATCAGCCACTCAGACAGCCTGTTCTTGGGTCCCAGTATTATTTTGGATCTCTTAGGCCATAGTCGCTCTCATCCTATGGGCAAGGGAGCAACCACAGACCAAATTTGCCAGTTTTGTGCCAGCGACCCCGAGATTTATGCCACTTTTTTTAGGCCCAAAGCCGAGGCCACTACCCAGAATGGAGTGATAGCTTGAAATCAGTAAACATATAGGGAAATATTGATGTGAAAGCAATAAGTCGAACAAGACTTTTATCAGACCCCTACTAGCCATGCTAGGCATTTCGTCAAACATATCATCAACATGTAACCTACAGGTGTAAACATCATAATTAACTATAGGGATCTCATACTTATCTGAGAATCACTATGAATGATTGTTCACTCATGTCATTTGTTGCATTATCATTTATGATGCCATAGATACATTATACATTCATTTACAAGTAAAAACATCTTGAGAGCCATACATAGTTGTTGTCATAAAATATACATATAACCATCATAATAGGAACATAATTACCATAAACTGGTCAACCATGAAAATCCACATATACATCAATACATTTGCACATGGAAATCAAGGGAATGAATTTCTCATTAATGAATGTACAACTGTAGATGGGACTACCACATTCCACCCAACCATAGAATGGCTGAGCCAAATATTTCTTCAACCATTCACCCCTGTGCCATATTCCAAGCATGAATGTGGGACTCAAACCAAAAGAATCAACAAGGTCATACCGAGGTTAAACCACCTCACCCCCATCAATAGAAATCATGCTTTACTGTAATCCATCTCGGATCACTAGGCCAACACAATAACACACCATAATAGGCTTTACCGTGATCTCCACCCAATCAATAGGCCAAACAAGCATGGATTCCACTGGATTTATCCACCTACACTGTGAGGAATTTTCATGTCTCCTAGTCTCTTAGGCTTTACTGCAATCCAAAACCGAATCACTAGGCCCTAAACTGAGACTCACTCTCCAGGCTTTACAACATATCCCAATCCTGAGATTACTAGGCCAAACGGAGAGAAAACCACCTCTTGGCTTTACCGTATATCCTGCCATTCACCGGCAAGGATTCCTAGGCCATCAGGGTTAACACAAAATTCGGATTTACCACAACCCATAGTCTGGCTCAGGGGTTACTAGGCCATGTGTTCTATCATTTCGGCGATTCAGCTCACTCAACTTTGAATCCATCCGACAATCAATCTCAACCAAAACATGAGAACCCCATCACACCATGGTTAAGTTGAAAACACTGTTACACTTGGCAAAACCCATGCCATGATAGAAAATAACCACATACAATGTCATGCATGCCAACTCTAGCAAGGAAATTACACATGCAACTTGATACTTGCAATGAAGCCTGTTGTAGCTGTTTGGTGTTGCCTTTCCCTGCTCAATCTTTAATTCTTCTTGCCTTCTTTGCCTTTCCTGCTCCAATGCCAAAATGATCCAAGAAAATCCTAAGTGTCTAGGAGTATGAGAGAGCTCAAAAACTCAACTGAAAAAAGGTTAGCAACTTATCCTCAGAAGCCTTTTTATGAATGAGGCCTCTATTTTCTTCATTTTCCATTATTTCCCTTCATTTTCCCCCTTACATGTAACATGTGACCTTTCACGTCCATTTTCTCCTATTTTCCATTATTTTCATAAATAAATGTGCCAAAAATGCCATTTTTCCTTTCCAAAGCCTTAATCATTTCCTTTGCCAATTTCCTTAACCATAAACACCCAAATGAACACCCCCTAGTATGTCTTGCCCAACATGAAGCTTGGAATAAGTGTCCCATCATCTGTGGTATTTATATGTTTTATATGAATTTTTAACCAGGGCTGTTACAAAACTCCTCTTCATGATGTCATGAACTTCTTTTTGTTATCTAGGAGTCTTCATGTTTGGGACTTCTACATAGGGCATCGACCATTCATCACTTTCATCCATGAGTCAGCCATGTCATAATCGAAAAGGGATGCATCAGTCCATAACTGGCCTTCCTTCATGCCATGTTGCTTTCTTCGTGCCATGTTTACTTAAGAATCTTTCATACTACTACATGTGCATCGGTGGTGGAAGACATCCATAGATCTTCCCTTGGCAGCCATGCATAAACCCATCCAGATATTAAAAAACAAACGAATGAACAATAAAATCAACATTACCTTTGTGATGGTCTTTCATCATGACATGTTTTAGTTTACATCAAGATCCCGCATACATATTGATGCATCTCCCAAAAATATATATTTTAAAGGGTCTCTTTCTTTTTCAGACTCCATCAGAGTCTTCATATCTTACATGGAGATATCCTAGTCAAATCTTCTTGGTCTTTCAGATGTTGATTTCCTTTACCATGGTTGCACATTCCATGATTTCTTCCTTCATTTATTCACAGGTAACATTCCTAGGAGCTTCCAATAAGAGTTCCTCAATTGTTGTCAACCACCTTGATGAGCTTCAATATTGCAGCAAAGATGTTGCAACTCCTAGGGCTACCAACTTTACTTTATCAACCCGGGGTTTCATACAAACTTGGAGGTGACAGTGCTATATGCATAGTAGATGCAACATTCTACTCATGTCACTTCTCAACTGGGGTGATAGACCACTAGGGTTTCAAACCAGTCTTCTATTGACTAGAAGGAGTCTCACTAATAACAGTGAATGTAAAGCTAGTTCTAATACAGGAAAGTAAATGCTTGTCTATTTAGGAAATGAAAGTTATTGAATGGAAAATGCCATGAACCATCTAGCTAAGAAATGACACAAATTACTTGCAGAAAAGAACTAAGCTAACCTTGCATTTTATCATCTAGCTATTTGGACTAATTGGACATGGGAAGTTGTTCTATCATCTTATGATCCTATATGCAAGCACTAATTGTCTCATGTTGCATTTGAAGAAAAATAGTCTTTTAATTTATAAATTTATAAATGTAAATGTTATGTTATGCTATCTAATCTTGCAAGGGGGAAAAGGCATGGGAGAGATGGTCTCAGTTGGTACTTATAGGCATGGAATCCAAGATGAGGGCCTAACCTATACTCAGACTAGCATTTCTGATCAAACAGGATCAAATAGGCTGCTACAGGAGATCTTGTAGTTGCTATAGGAACTACTATAGGATGCCCTAGTTTGCTATAGGATGTCCTGGTTTTCTACAGGAAATTAGATGCAAGATTTAGGAGGGCAAGAATAGTGGAATAAGGTGTTGGAGAGATTTATGACAGTGAGAGAAGGTGTAAGGAAGGTGCACATTACCCAAGGCTAAGGCCAACAATCGAGGGAGTTTGGATTTGCCCAAGGTGGTTGTTCACTGTGGCTACAAAACAGAGATTCAAACTATAGGGTAGTATGCCTTGGAAGAAGGTGGAGAAGACTTAGGTGAATTTGGTTGGACGATTTCCTCCTTGTAGATCAACAATTCCTGCAACAAAACCTATTTTCCTCTTCATCTATGCAACATTATATACCAACATGGAAAATATGAGTTGAATTTTGAGAAAGCTAATATATTTATTGCTAATGGCTAGATCTATGGAATGGAATTCCTTCTAAGCTATGGAAAACTTAAGAAACAAAATAAGAATTGCAAGTGCTTCCAAGAAATCATAAACAGTTATCTATTTAAGCATGGAACCTAATCTATGTAATGACCAAAAGACAAACTCTGTTTTTGGGGATGTTAGAGTGGGGCCCTCTAATCATGATCCCACAAGGGATATGAGGAAGAGGCCACTATCACAAGCTTTTATGAAGTAGTTTCCTTCACTACTACACCATTGATCTACTTCTTCAAACTAATGGGAACAAGATCAAGCAATCATTCAAATACTTGTTAAGCTAAACAAAAAATAAATAATCTCAACAGTTAACTATCATCTTAATCTAAGAATATAGATACAAAAAGAGGAACTTCTGCTACTAGGGTTGGGCCCTAACCCAAGAGCTTCAGCCTTCTAAGTCAACTCAGTGTTGGATCAAGATTGAATTTCTCATTATCATCAAAATGTCAACTACAACATAGCAAATAACAGTCATAATGTTTCAACTCAAATTGCCTCTAGGCTACATCAAAAAATTGAATCCTAATGAGTCCCTTGGCTCTCTTATTTATAGAAACTGAAGCTGCCTACAGCTTCCTAAAAAATAGGGAGACTTGGCTCCCTAACTTGAGAATAACTTGTCTTTAATTGTCATTGGCTTGGCTGCCAATGAACTCAGCTTGCTTGGCTACTAGTAACTCTGAGCTGATGAGATATGGTGGAGGAATCATCGAATGATTGAGGAGTAAAGGTGGGAGGCCGATCTCCTAAAATCTCTCTTGCTTGTCCACCTCGAGTTCTTGCACATAAATTAGCCCAAAACTACTCCAATTCCTACATTTAATACATATTAGGCCACACGACATAGCAACTCACCTTTACCCTTCTCACTAAGCAAAATATAACAAAATATGTAAATATATGTGAGAAAAGTCAATTTTAATAAGTTATAAAGTGGCATTGTAACCCATATATTTTACCTATTGATAAGCCTCATTGTCATCCCCTATTGAAGGTGTTGCTCATCCTCTAAGCAACTTAGTCTATATCCATATCCTTCATAGCTCTGGTGGCCTCTCTGACATCCCAGACCTTGATGGAGTTTCTTCTTAAGGATAGAACCCTGCATGTTTCTCTATCGCTTCCCACTACTTACTTTCCTCTTCTTCCTTCCTACCTTATGATATACCCAACAGAAAGGGTGGACTAAGTTTCAAACCATTCTAATTGATCTTTAGTCTCTGCATGGAATTCCTATATATGGGGGCCCTTTCTAATGTATTTCTCAACCTCTTAGGGGAATAGTACTCTTTGATACTTAGATAGTGTGGCAGGTTGCTCCATCTTCTCTAGCATGCTTGCTGGTTTCACTCCCCAACAATCTTAAAGTGTTCTCAAAATGGGAGATGGCCTATTCTTGTGTAGCCAAGTATCTTGGTGCAAGTTGGGCATCATTGGAAATGATGTTGTGGTTACTAATGACAGCCATGGAATTTATCTATTTTGCTTTGATGTAGAAGGGTTCTCTTTCCTCTTTTTCTACTATTCCCTTTAATTCCTCAACCCTGGCCTTTTCATGACCCATCCATGATGCAAGGGCCATTAGCTGCAAGTCACCCAACTTGGTATTGGGGTCCCACACATTCAAATATGTCAATGCAAATTTGTGTAGGTAAAATTCAGATATTTTGGCTTGGTTTTCCAAGGTGCTCTTGTCACATATCTCTATGAATTGTTTATAGTCTTGGAATAGCATGGTCCCTTGTTGTGCTAATGTCTTCATTTTGAACTGCAACCATTTATCCTTGAGGTATAGTGCATATGATTTGGATGGCATCCTGCACTAAAGTGCCTCCATGGAGAGGCTTGCCATGGTGGCCAATTGGCTCTCCTTTTCCTGCAACTGCCTCCTCAACCATGTGTTTTTTGCCTGTAATTGAGATCTCATGATGTGGTCTATGTCTCTCAACTCACTCAAATCCCTTCGCATATCTAGTATTTTTTCTTCCATATGGCCCACATCTTCTAATTTCTTTGACTTGGCAATCTGCATCCAATGATGTGTTCTTGCCCTTTCTTTTTCAAGTTCAAAGAAGAGAGGGATTGAAAATTTCCATGGTATTACTCTGCCTCCCTCAATGAACTTGTAGTAAGAACTCAGATTTGGTTGTGGGCTAGGCTCTTGCAACTCTGGAAAATATCCTTGAGATGCTTTTGGAGAAGTTGTCCCTTCCTCCACCTGTGGTGTTTCTCCCTTGGCTTCTCTTTGCCATTGTTGTCCTTCTTGTATATTTTTTGTGTTTCCTGTAGCACTGTCTGAGGATACTGTAGCAGGGTTTGTCCTTTCTGTAAGAGGGTCACAGTTGTCTTGGTTTGGTTTGGTTTGCTGATGCTGACCTGGTGACAAGCCTCCTAACATAGGTGATGGGAGCCTTTAGGGTTGCTTGTTGTGATGTGCCTTCCTCACTCTTCATTCCCAAGGAACCTAGCTCTTCCTGCTTGCTTGGTGACTCTTCAATTAGGATGGGAGTCCTTGTAGGTGTTTTTAGCTTCCCCTGCTTGATCCTAATGCTTCTTCTTGTTTTAAAATAGAGAGGACTCTGCCTTTGTCTTTTTCCCTTAGATTTGATGGGTGTGCTTAAAGCAACAACTACCTCCTTTTCAATGTGCTCAGGAGACAATCTTGGATATTTCTCTCCTTCTCTAGTATGTTCCTCATGGCTGGTTTATACCTTCTGCTCCTCCTACTCTTCTTTCTCTTCTTCCTTTTCTTCTTCCTCTCCTTCTCCTTCTTCTTCTTTGTTTTTTCCTGCCTCTTCTTCTTTTTCAGCTTCTTCTTCCTCCTCTTCTCTTGCTTCCTCTTTATCACTAGAGGTTGAGGTCCCACCATATTCAAGGGCTTGGATTTCAAGGACAACCTCTCTGTCCATGTCTCTAACTGTGGACTAGAGAATAGGAATTCTCAATCGGCTCAAGGCATACTCTAGTATTATTTTAATGAGTCCATGATGTGCTAATTGTTGGTGTTTCCCTTCTTGTACCTTCTAGCTCATGTCTATCATTGACTGCAACAAGAAATAAGGCACACTGAGCCTCTGGTTTATGGGTAAATCTTCTCCAAATATCAAATAATGGAGGAGTCTAAATTGGTATCCATAGACTACACTGAGCATCCCTTCACAAGAAATGTATTTGAGGATGCGGTAGCTCACCTCATCCCAAGGATAGGGAAGGCTCTCCCTTATGACCCCATTTTTAACCACAATTGGCTCTTCATCATCTAGGAAGAAGTTTTTCTTATAAAAGGTGTTGCTAGCCTTGTCCTCCCTTCTCCATTACACCCCTCGAGGAAGTGTGGTTACTCTGTTGATCACCTCAAGATTTATTGTAATTGACAACCCTCTCACCACATTAGTAGCACTTGTTCTTGCATGAGGGTTGAGTGCCAGGGCAAACTCATGGGTTTTATCATTGCTGTACCCCCTGAGAAACTCAAAGAAGCCTAACTAGTGATGCCTCCTAAAGATATCTACCGTAGGGGGATGTAGGTGAATTATGGATGTATATATGGGTTCTATTTTATTGAATCCCCCTCCCATTTCTCTTCTCTAGTTAGCTAAATGCAGGAAGCCTTCTAAGCTAGCTTCAGTATGAGTTCAGGGTGGCTGAGAGTTTATAGTATTTTGGGAGATGACTGCAATTTATACCCTGTTCTATATCACAAAATTATATTAATTCCCACAAATTCTGTCTAAATCTCAAGCCCACTATAATTGCTAGGAGAAAATAGAGTCGTTTTTCTAGTCATCAAACCATGAACACAAGAGAGATCGACCACTTAATTTTCATTGTGATGCTTGGGATGATGAGAATTACTTAACAATTTGACCCTAGGCACCCCCTTGCAGACTTCTTTTGGAATTCCAGTGCTTCCTATAG
>APFE031186841.1:0-24429 GCA_000404065.3 Pinus taeda
TCTTAAATATGATGTGATGGATGGTGGCTAATACCCATAAAGTGCCATAAATGGGGTCATTTTTGTTGCTGTATGGAAAGAAGTGTTATACCACCATTCAGCCAGAGGCAACCAATTGAGCCATTGTGTTTGTTTATCAGATACAAAGCAACAAAGATATCCTTCCAAACATTTGTTTACTATCTCAGTTTGCCCATCAGATATAGTATGATAAGATGAGCTATGAGCTAACTGAGTACCAAGACAAGAAAATAATTCTGTCCAAAAATTTCCAATGAAAATGGGATCTCTGGCACTTACAATAATCTTTGGGTTTCCATGTAGCTTTTTAATTGTTTCCATAAATGCACTAGAAACTGTACTGGATTTAAAAATGGATGTGATAATGCACAAAAGTGTGCATACTTGGTAAGTCTCTCAACTACCACCATGATGACACTCTTTCCCTCAGACTTGGGTAAACCTGTGATAAAATCCATTGAAACCTCCTCCCAACGTTGGCTTGGAATGGATAAAGGTTGTAGTAGACCCGGGGTCTTAATTGTTTCAACTTTATTTTATTGGAAAGCCAAACATTCTGCCACAACTTTTGAATATCCGATTTAAGTCCATCCCAAAAAAATTCCTTCTTAACCATGTGGTAAGTTTTTAAAAATCCTAAGTGCCCTCCTAAGGGAGAAGTGTGCCATTCCATAAGAATCTTTTGTTTGAGTTGGGAATTCTTACAGAGGTATAAGCAATCTTTGTACCATAACGAATCATTTTTTTTCCATCTAAACGTATCATATGTATTGGGGTCTTGTTGTAAATTTTGAATGAGTGCCCACACTTCTTAGTCATTCTTCCATTCATCCCTTGCATTGTTTATCCAATCTAGTTGGATAATAAGAATGGTGCTAAGCAATGCTTCCACATCCTCATCCTTTCTCAAGAGTGCATATGCAACAACATTTTTCTTCCCCTTTTTATAGATGATTTCAAAGTCATAACTAAACATATTTGTGACCCATTTTGTTTTCTCTTCTAAATATAATCTTTGTTCTAAAAAGTATTTAAGGCTATCATGATCTATTTTTACCTTGAAGTGTATTCCCATTATGTAAGGTCACGATTTCCTAATTTCATGTAGTATTGCCAACACTTCCTTCTCATAAATAGATTTGCGTAAATACTTTCCTTTGATCACACAACTTTTGTAAGCAATGGGTCTTTCTCCTTGCATTAAAACAACACCAATTCCATTTCTTGAGGCATCACATTCCACAATAAAGGTTTTTGTGAGGTCTAGTGTAGCTAAGACTGGTGTTTGTCACATTTCCCCTTTAAGATGTTCAAAGGCTTTCATTTCTTCTAGAGTCCAAGAAAATGCATCTTTCTTCAGTAATGTTGTTAGAGGTGCTACTATTTTCCCATAATTCTTAACAAACTTTCTACAATACCCTGTCAACCCGAGAAATCCCCACATATGCTTTATGGATGTCGGGATTTTCCATTCCTTAATGGCTTTAATTTTTCCAGGGTCTACCTTAACACCTTCATGAGATACAATATGACCCAAATATTGCACCTCTTATACTCCAAAGAAACATTTGGAGGTTTTTGCATATAATTGTTTCTCCTCCAATATTTTGACCACTCTATCAACATGTTGAACATGATCCTTCCAACACTAGATGTATATTAGTATATCATCAAAAAATACTAACAAACATTTTCTAAGGAAGGGTTTGAAAATGGAATTCATCAAACCTTGAAATGTATAAGGTTCATTGGTAAGGCTAAAAGACATGACCAAAAATTCATAATCACCCTCATGAGTTCTAAATGCTATTTTTAGAATGGCTTTAGTCTTCATTCTAATTTGATGATATCCTAAAAGAAGGTCCAACTTGGTGAAGTAGATTGCTCCATGCAATTCATCCAATAATTCATCAATGGCAGGAATGGGAAATTTATCTTCAACAGTGAGCTTGTTGAGCTCCCTATAATCTAGAAAAATGCACCATGATCCATCCTTCTTATGCACCAATACTACTGCAGTAGAGAAAGAACTTTGACTAGGTTGAATTATACCAGCCTCTAGCGTTTTTGCATCCATATGTTTAATTTCTCTCTTTTAGGCATAGGGATATCTGTAAGGCTTGATGTCTGGAGTAACACTTCCTAGAATCAAATCAATAGCATGATCATGATCATGAATATGTGGGAGGCCTTCAGGAGTCTAAAATACCTTTTAATGATTGTCCAAGACATTTTGGAGATCTAGAGAAATAGATGATTCGACGTGGGAACCTTTAGTGAACATAATTATGAAAATACACCACATTGTTATTTATTTATAAGCTTTGTCATGCCATTAGAATTGATCATCTTTCCCAGTTTCCCCGCAATACCCCTTAATTCAGCTTCCTTTCCTTCTACAAAAAAATTCAAGAAAAGTTCTTGAAAATTAAAAGCTATCATACACAAAGATTGTAGCCATTGGACTCTTAGTACAACATTAGCACCACCCCTTGGAATGGAAAGCATTGGACTATTCAACACATATTATCCCATGGATATCTTGATATTATGGCATTTCCTAAAGAAATTTATGGTTCTTCCATTTGCAACCATCACCTAACACTCTGGTGCTAGATTATAGGAAGTAATTCAATTCCTTCGCTATCTTACAATGAATAAAATTATGGGTACTCCTCGAATCAATCAACATTATTACCTTTTTCTTCTTGATATGTCCTTCTATCTTCATAGTTTGAGGAGTGGTTATTTTGGAAAATGCATTACAAGATATGTTCTAATTCATTTCTTGTTTCTCTAGGCTTTGTTCCTAGTGTGTATCCTCTTTTGTTGATGTTCCTTGTTCCTTTTCTTCTTCCTCTTCACAATCTATGTAAAATCATTTCTTCTCAGCACACTTATGACCTTTAGTGTATTTCCTATCACAACTGTAACAAAGCCCTTTTGCTCTTTTTTCTTCCAATTGTTGTGGTGTCAACCTTGTAGGTTGCGGAAGGCTAGGGGAAACAAAACTTTCATCTTTATAGTTGTGATTGGTAGGATTTCTTGTTGCCATAATTCTGCTTTCATTTTGTCTTGCCAACCTGAATGCCTTCTCCAATGAATCAAGTTCCCAAATGTGAATCTCATGTTGGATGTTATCCTTTAATATCCCTATGAACACATCAATACTATGCTCCTCTAGAATATCTTTTACCTATATATTCAACTTTTGGAAGTCCTAAATGTGCACCACCATTGAACCTTTTTGTTTGAGATTTGTCAATTCACTAAAAAAAGTCTTTGTTTTTGTATCCTCATAATGTGCAATCACTTATTTCGTAAAATTTTCCCAAGTGACAATTTTTCGAGAGAGAAAATCAATCAATAACATACAAATTGATTGGGTTCCAAATATAAAGTTTTAATGTGTACCTTTTGTGTGTTTTTCACATTATGGATATTGGAATATTGCTCCATCTATAGTATCCATGTTACGAGATCCTTGCCATCAATCTTTCTCATATAGATATTTAGAACATGGTGGGTCCTTAATCCAATGCTAGAGTATATGAAATCATGATTAACATTCCTTTTATTCTCATCACGAGTTTCCTTTACTACCCTTTCTCCATTTGTAAGTATTTCTTGTAGCAACTTTGTGAAATCTATCCTCAAATCTTCCATGTTGCCTTTAATTTTTGCTTCTATACCATCCATATTAGCTTCCATGCCATTCATCTTAGCTTCCACACCATTCCTTAAACCATCCATCTTAGCCACCATGACTTTCTTTAAACCATCGATCATAACTTCTGTTACTTTTTGTGAGAGTGAAATTTGTTGCACTTGGTCTCGTAATTTTGATATATCATGTTGCATTTCTTCCTCTTCTTCATGAGTCATGATAGATATTTCAGGTTGCTTACTCGGTGTTTCGATTTGCTTTATTCAGGGCATCAATTAATGATAAATTTTCTTCACTATGTCCTTCGAACTCCTTCAAAGCAAATTTTCAAACCAAATTTATGCAAAATTTTAAAAAGACTACACACCTCTTTTGGATTTGTAGGAGCTCGATATTGAATGAGTTGTATCTCTATAATTGCATATCTCCAGGGTCCAAAATTTCATCCTATTGTATCCCTCCAAGTCCTCATTCTAACCCCATAAGTCTGAGCAATATTGGATTCTCTAAGAAAGAGTTATTCAGAGTATCCCATGATGACCTAATTATATACTAGTTCAGTAGAGTGAACTTGTATGAAGTGCCACGTGACACTGTTTCGACCTTCAGACCTGACATAGATGCAAACAAACCTAATTTCTATCCTCTTTCTATAACGTTTTATGAAACTTCAACCTCATGCTCAGAGAGAAATATATGACGATTTTAACCAAGTCACCTATTTGAGAGATAAAATGAGAGCATGTAAACACTCTGACTTCCTTGGCTCATATCTATGAAAATATAGCTAGACAAGATCTGGAAATCATACCAAAGGTTCATCTTGATTTTTGCTCAAATGTATTTTAATTTTAGCTTCTGAAATGTTGTACAAACAATTCTATAATGAAAATTCCACGATGATCTGTTTGGAGCAGTGAAACCCTAGAATCGAAAGCTCTGATACCAATTGTTTTGCAACCACCTCACAAAATAGAAGAAAATATAGAGAAATGACTTCAAAATTAGTCTCTTTGAGGGTGAAACCTACTTTAATTTACATAAGTGAACAATTCTTGGATGATAAAAATGACAAGACCTCCTTTCTATATATAGGAGTCTAAAGGGTCACAATATAATCAAGCTGACATAACAATAATAATGTAAGGGCACAACAATAACAATACTGGGCTTCTGTAGGGCACAATAATAACAATATGTGGATAACATGGGTACAACAATAATAATAAGCATATACAATGAAAATAATAATAAGGGAATACTCTAGTATTATAGGGGCCTAACATCAATGAGCCTAGATCATTAGAGGAGGCCATCCGAAAGCTAAAGCATTACTATGAGCAATCGAAGCATAGATCTGAGACTAAGCCAGACTGGAAATGTAATGCAATTCAAAGAGTAAAGGAAAATGGGACAAGAAGCGAGTAATACCACATGATTTAGGTAATAAGGAGAATGTTGCACCACCTAAGAGGTTCAATGAATCTGACAGAGGATAGGGACATCGATATGAGCAGTAGAACAAGGATGCAGGCTCGAAGCCTATAGAGTGTTGGACTTGTGGCAAAGATCATTGAAGGAGAGATTGTCTACAGAATCTCGGTGGTACACCTAAAATATATAGTGAACAGAATTCATAAACTATTGGGGATGTTGGTTAGAGTATTCCTCGTATTTATGCAATATTGGATAAATAACAAGCAAACCATCAAGAGTATATCATTGAGATGGATGGTAAGATTTGTGATCAAGTTATTTCTATTTTGATTGACCGTGGATCTAATTATAGCTATGTTAGTCCTCACTTGGTGGATAAGTGTGGGTTGAGTAAGGAATTACATGTAGAATCTTGGTTAGTGCAGTTGGCTATAGTACAAAGAAGCAATTTCAATATTGGGTAATACCTTGTCAATTTAATTTGAATGGTATGCCGAGAAAAACAAATTTGAATGTACTATCGTTAGGATCATACATTATGTTGTTGGACATGGATTGGTTTTACCTTCATTGAACCAAGGTGGATTTCTATGACAAGGAAATTGAGTGCTTGGATGAGAATGGGGAAGCAAGAGTTTTATAGGAATGAATAAAGCCACATAAGTTATGATGGTGTTAGCTATTCAAGCAAAGTGCAGTCTACAAAATGGTGTGTATTATTTACAATACACATTTCTAGTAGCAAAGGTAAGGAAGTCAAGGATGTAGATGTTTTGAGAAGGTAACTAGTTCTACAATAGTTCAAGGATGTATTTCCTGAGGATATTTCAGAGTTTCCACCTCAGCGAGACGTAGAATTTTTTATTGAGTTGGTGCCAGGGGCATCTCTCGCATCAAAATAATCTTACAGGATGAGCACACCTAAGTTGGTAGAGTTGAAACTATAGTTGAAGGAAATGTTGGACAAGGTATGCATTAGGCCAAGTGTTTCAGAATGGGGTGCACTAGTATTGTTTGTGAAGAATAAGGATGGTACTCCCAGATTGCGCATTGACTACAGATAGTTGAAAAAAGTGACCATCAAGAATAGGTATCTGTTACTAAGAATTAATGACTTGTTCGATCAGTTGAAAGGAGTAGATTTTTTCTCGAAGATTGATTTGAGATTTGGATATCACCAGGTATGCATCAAAGAGGAGGACATTTACAAGGAAAAATTCAAGACTAGGTATGGGTATTATGAGTTTTTTGCAGTTCCATTTGGCTTATCTAATGCTCTAACTACATTTATTTTCTTGATTAATATTGTGTTGTGTCCATACTTGGATAAGTTTGTTATTGTGTTCATTGATGACATATTGGTATATTCTAAAAATCAGGAAGAGAATACCAAGAATTTAGCAGTAGTGTTGATATTATTGAGAGATCAAAAGTTTTATTTTAAACTTATCAAGTGTAGTTTCTTTCACACTGAGGTACATTACTTGGGGCATGTTGTCTCCAAGGAGGGAATTGTAGTAGATCCATAGAATATAAGGGCCATCATGGAGTCAGTGTCTCCTAGGAATGTAGATGAGGTGGGATCTTTCATGGGGTTGGTAGGATATTATAGGAGGTTCATCAACAACTTCTTATAAATTGCTTATCATATAACATTGATGCAGAGGAAAGGTAACAAGTTAGAATTGACAAAGGAGTGTGAGGCTAGTTTTGACTAGCTTAAGCAGTTTTTGACACATGCACTGTGCTGAAGATTGCAGATCCATATAAAGAGTTTGCAGTATGAACAGATGCTTGGCACAAGAAAGGACTTGGTGTATTCCTTATGTAGGATGAATAAGTGCTATGTTATGAGTCATGAAAACTAAATGATCATGAGAAAATCTACCCCACACACAATCTTGAGTTGGCAGTGATTATACATGCGTTGAAGATGTGGACGCACTATAAAATGGGAATAAAGTTTCATTGATGAGTGATCATAGTCATTTGTGGTTTTTATTTGACCAATTGAATCTAAATGGTATGCATGCTTAGTGGTTGGGTATGATCAATGGGTTTGATTTTGAGATCAAGTACATCAAACGGAAAGAGAAAAGAGTGGAAAATTCTCTTAGTAGGTGGATACAAGTAAATCATTTAGAAACTATGAGCTCCTATTGGATAGAATTACAATATAGGATCTTGTAGGCAGGTCAGTAGGATGTTTGATAAATAGATAGTATGCATAGGTTGTAGCATAGAACTAGTACACGTACAAGTGGTAGTACAGGTACAAGTACACGTGATAGTATAGGTACTGGTATAGGTATGTTTATAGGTACAGGTATAGGTAATGGTACAGGTGCAGATCATAGTATGTGGACTATTTCCTTACAACATATGGATTGGTTAGGTTCAGTGATGGGATATATGTGCTAGACAGTAGTGAACTCATGAAGGTGATCTTGAGGGAGTTTCATGAAAAACCATATTCAGGCCACTTAGGTTATCAGAAGACACTAATAACAGTGAAGATATTTTATTATTGGTTGAACCTAAGGAGGGATATAGTAGAGTTTGTGGCTAGGTATTTTGATTACCAGTGTCTGAAGGCAGAGTGTAAACATCCAGGTGGACTGATAGATACGATTATAATTCTAGAGTGGAAATGGGAATTCATTTCCATGGACTTCATCACAGGTTTGGGGAGGGAAGTGAGACAACATGATTCCATCATGGTTATTGTTGATAGGTTGATAAAGGTTGCACATTTCATTCCAGTGAATTCTACATTCTCAGCTAGTGGTGTAGCATAGGTATTCATCAAATATGTGGTCAGACTGTATGATGTTCTGAAGAAGATTGTGTCAGAGAGGGATGAGAAGTTCACTTCCAAGTTTTGAAAAGAGTTATTTGCATGTTTGGGCATAAAGTTTTCCTTTAGTACATCTTATCATCCATAGGCAAATGGAAATATGGAGACAACCAACAAGATATTCCAGGACATGTTGAGGATTTATGTGATGCATCAACAACGAAAGTGGGAATACTACCTTCCACTGGTAGAGTTCGCTTACAATAATGGGTGTCATGAATATTTGAGGATGAGTCCATTTGAGGCATTTTATGGGTAGATTTGCAATACTCCTGTCAATTGGAGTGATCTAGTAAATACGGTGTTGATTGGACTAGACATGTTGGCAGACATGGAATAGGAAATGCAGGTGATCAAGGAGAATCTAGAGGCAACATATGATAGGAAGAATATTTATGGAGATTAGAACATATCGTTCAAGGAGTTCCAGGTTGGGTAATAGATGTGCTTGCACATAAAACCAAAGAAGAGCCCATTATAGATTGGATCATGTGCCAAGTTGGGACCATGGTTTTGTGGACCCTTCATTATTATTGAGACGATTGGGCCAATAGCATATTGACTTGTACTCCCTCTGACAGTGAGATTCCATGATTTTTTCCATATGAAATTTCTTAAGAAGTATATTAAAGATGTTAATCATGTGATTGACTGGTCTGTCTTGCAGGTGGAGCCATATTGGGAATTCTAGCTGGAGTTGTTAGCCTTACTCTCATGTGTTTAAAAGAATTATATGTCCAAAATAATTAAATTAATTAAGATCAAGAAAGTTGGATTTAATTTTACCTTTATAAATTGAGATTGTTCCTCATGGTTAGGAGTCAGTTTAGGCCTAGTTGGTTTAGAGATTATGTCCAACTAGTTAGACTCCTAGATTAGTGTGTTGTTGATATCTTTACTCAACCACAGAGTTTAATATAGACACACTATCTTGAGACAAACTTCCTCATGTATTTATATGCGTATCATAAACATTATTTTTACATTACATTGAGAGTGTGAGGAATATAATACAGTGGGGCTCTAACCTTTTCTGCCATGTTTGCTTCAAT
Organism: Pinus taeda; assembly: GCA_000404065.3. Classification (NCBI taxonomy): domain Eukaryota; kingdom Viridiplantae; phylum Streptophyta; class Pinopsida; order Pinales; family Pinaceae; genus Pinus; species Pinus taeda. Next base: position 9,035 of record APFE031186841.1, read on the forward strand.
TTTTATATCTCTAGCAATTATGTGAGTTTGTTTTGTTTAATATCCTTCATGTGGTATCAGAGCCAATGCAAATTATAGATGTATGTGAAGGAGTGTGTGGAGATAATGGATCGAAAATCTGAGTGTCTTGTGAAAGGTATTAAATGGTGTAAAAGCATTGTTGGCATGCAAGGCCGAGTTCTAGCGTAGGTTCAACTCTAGTTTCCCAGATCCCATTTTGGTCGCTACCAAGTCCCAAGAACCCATCATAGATGTATTGATCTCTTGTGCATCATCCATCATGCGATTGCACTTATTGGCGTAGTTAATGATATGAAAAAATTCCATCAAAATAGAGTTCGTTCCACCTTCTTTGATGAGCTACTTGTTCCAGCATGTATGGTATATTAAACTCATGAGGTTTGAAATTGCATTGCTTGAATTCTAGAATGGTAACCTACATCAAAAAAAGGGAATTCTTTATGTTGAAGTCGCGTTGGCACTATGCATTGGGAGAATTAAATGACAAATTAAATTTTTGGTCAAACATTGCAATACGTAGTAAAGAAATTGTGACAAGGCATAGTTAATATTTGGGTTGAAAATCTCTGAGGAGAAATTCATTCTATAGAAATCCAACTTGATCTCAAAGGGATAAAAATGGGGTATATTTGTATTAAACTTCATACTTTATATTGATTTGAATCTAAATCAAATTGTTTGTATTGAGAGCATGGGGGACTTAGGGAATGTGCCCAACACATTGAAAATATAATGATAAAGCTCTAAACAAAGGTCGTATGCATTTTATGGTGAAGAACAATGGCTCACTTCTCCAAGATAAGAACTTGGATGTTATAGCAACCCATTCTTCCACTTATAGAATGTAACATACTAGATTGTAGTATTCTCAATTTTGTTTATCTAGATTTTCCCTTGTCCCATCACTTCTAGTTTCTTTGAATCCCCATTCTTACTATGGTTTGAAGGTGGACAATGGTTGGATGATATGAGAACTTTATATTCTTAAAACTTACATAACTTGATTCAAAATGATACAGAAAGTAAATAGCCCAAGGATATTGGTGTTTGGTGTGAGGATGAAGCCCATTTTGAAGCAAACGAGAAAAGGTGTGTGCGAAGATATTACATGGATAAATGTAGAGTTGAAAAGACTACAACCTTAATTCACTTTTGATAAAGTGACCATAAAATTCATTAATTTTTTTTAATGGTAATTTAAAGAAAAGGGGATTAAAAATATTGAAGTGTTATATGGAACTTTGAAAAGGGAGTTAAAACTAATATGAGAAAGTACATTTTTTTAGTGGAGAGGTAGTATACCTTTTTTTTAAATAATTTTTTTTTTTTGGAGTGATAAGTTGATTTTTGGAGTGATAAGTTGAATGTTGAGAGTGTTGAAGTGATTGTGTTGAGTTATAAGGTCAAATTCATTTTGTAATTTTGGAGTGATAAGTGTTTTGTAAATATTGAGAGATAAGTGAATATTTTTACTTCAAGAAGGTTGAGCCAGTGTCCATTCAGTTTTTTAAGACAAGTTACTTCAAGAGTGGATTCTTATTTTCTTAAGAAATTTCAATGACAATGTTGTGAAGTTGAAGGTTGATGTAATTCACTATTTAATAAAAGATATATATTTTTATATTGTTAAAGTGTCCTAGATCCACCCGAAATTGAATAAGGGGATCTTAGGTACACCTTGTGTAGTGATTGATTGTGCATGTTTTGTGTCTAGTTTTGACATTACAATTATCCTATCTAACACGCACAAGGAGTCTAAAGAAACTGAATGAAACTAGAACACTAATCGAACACTGGTAATTAAGAAGATGCAATGAACATTAAATCAAGCACAAATAATCACATGCATTTGCGCAACTACAACACATAATCAAAGTTGTCAACATCAACATTCTACATCAAGAAGAAAATGCACGCAAGGCAATCAAGTTAATGCAACTGCAAACTCATGCATTTCAAAATAATACATCAACATTCAACTACAATTTTTCATTGTGCAACTTGCAAATAATATTGTTTTTTTGTAAGCCAACTAGTAATCAAAATTAAATTTGGGTGAGTTGTAAGGGTACCTTCTCAGTCGAAACTGACACAAAAATTGTGAATTTATTGGAGGTAATAGGAGTAAATTGTCTTCAATTGATCCAATTAAGTGATTGAATTCTCTTCAACTTAGTCAATATCATTTGAACTTGTCATTATAAACATTGGGTGCATGTTCGGTGGTATCCGACACCCTCATCCTAGTACAAAATTCAAGTGAGCGTGCATTGATTTGTTAATATAAATTTCAAGCAAGCATCAAGATGATTGAAGAATTCACAAATTTCAAGAGAGCATGAGTTCAACCATTCCATTTATAAACTAAATTAGGCACACAAGTTCAAGAATCCAAGCAAGCGAGATCTTTAAATCCCACAAGTGTTACAAGCAAGAATCAAGAAAATTCAAGCAAGCAAGCGAGCCAGGCCAAGCGAGCATGTCCAAAGTCATAATGGGTAAAGGAGGAAAATGTCTTCAAAGTGCATATATGGAGATAAAAGATTTGCAAGATTGCAATCATGAGTTACAAAACAAAGTTGGAATATTTGAATGGAAGTTGAAGCAAATCAAACCTTAATCAATCAAATGACTAGCACATTTGAAGCAGCAAAAGGCTTTCAAATTGAGCTCGAAATGAAAGAAAAATGCATTCATGCACTCCAAATTAATTTAAGTGAAAAAAAGATTTACTTGATGCACAATGTGTAGAGAAGACAAATGAAAGTTGTGACACAGAAGAACTTATCTAGCAAGTTGATGAAGGTTGTATTACATATGATCTAATTCACCAGATTGATGCAAGTTATATCACAAATTATCTAATCCACCAAGTTGATGTCAGTTGTGACATAAATGATATTATCCAGCCAGTTGTACTACTTAATGATTGAGTATTACCAAAGATCAAATTTATTAGTTTGATGCAACATGTCAAACAGATGAACAGTTAATGCTTGATGCTCAGTGTGATACATAAGGTTTAATAAATCAAGGAAAGAATGTTAGGAACAACAACAAGTATGAAGAGAAACAACGGGATAGTATTTTCAAGAAGATGATCAGACCTTGGGAAGAAATATCTTTCAACAAATATCGACATGGCCTAGGATACAACAAAGAAAACATTTTGTTTGTTCCAGATTTCTCAAAACTAGTTTAGTTTGTAAGTGTTGGTTTCCTCAACAATGCTTAGAATTTGGTTAAGTGTAATCATTGTAATAGAAATGGCCATATGGAGAGTAAATTCTTTGACCTCCATCCTTGTCACCATTGTGGTAAGAAAAATCATTCATCCAAAATATGTTGCAAGCGAAATCAACCACCTAGAGTGAAGATCAATTATGCATGGATTTATCATTGGAAGTGGTCATCTATAGTCAAATAGTTGTCTATGTGTTACCAAAGGATTCAATCTCACATGTAAACAAATTCAAAAGTAAAATGAAGATGGTGAAATGCTCCTACACCTGAAGGGGGGGAGTTCAAAAATCAAATGTCAATTGTCTCCCCTTTCAGCTGGCAAAAGAAGGAAAATGATAAGAATGGAATTGAATATTGTCAGGCTAAAAGTTTTGACAACATCAACAAGTAGTAGTAAACCGTTTTCATTAGAGTCAACTCAGCCAGTGGGCGTTCAATATCTAACAGTTAATGGGTATTCAACATTAAGCAACCAGTGAGAAATCTACATCAATTAGCTAGTGGGTAGTCATCATATTCCTCAAAGAAGCTAGTGAGTAGTTTCGACATTAGAAAATTTGTCATTTTGTGTTCTCAATATTTTGCTAGTGGAAAAAGAAAATTTTCCAATGGACGTCATCAACATTTTGTCATTGGATAAAGGATACTCATTGTAAGGAAAGGATGGATGGATCCTTTTGCAGCTTGACATATGATGGGGCTGTCAAGAAAAATTCAGAGATGAATAACAATTGCAGCTGATTCATGTTCTCTTCAAATTGAAGTTTTTTTCGGCATCCATCGTTTGCCAGTTTTCGAAACAGTGTTTTTGAGGATCAACAGTTTCAGCATCAAAACTTGGAATATGGTTCCTGGTTCTTATTTTGGACTTCTCATTGAAGGGGGGAATGTCAGCCTCACTCTTATGTGTTTAAAACAATTATAAGTCCAAAATAGTTAAATTAATTAAAATCAAGAAAGTTGGATTTAATCCTACCTTTCTAGATTGAGTTTGTTCCTCATGGTTAGGAGTCAGTTTAGGCCTATTTGGTTGAGACATTCTCTCCAACTAGTTAGACTCCTATACTAGTGTGTTGTTGAGATCTTTGCTCAACCAATAGTCCAAGATAGATGCACTATCTTGAGATAGACTTCTTGATATATTTATATGTGTATCATAAACATTATTTGTACATTACATTGAGAGTGTGAGGAATATAATACCATGAGTCTCTGACCTTTTTCGCCATGTTCGCTTCCGTTTTTATATATTTGGCAATTATGTGAGTTTATTTTGTTTAATATCCTTTAGGAACCTCAGTGTATATTGCAGAAAACATTGCTCATGATAGGTAACTGAGAAGTTGAGCAAGTTAAGGTGCAATGCAAGCACTTTGGGCCCGATTAAGCTATGTGGGAGATGGTGGATCAGATGTAGGCTATGTATCCATCACTGCTTACCAGTTGAGGCAAATAATTTTTAGTATGGTGGTTTTGTATATGTCTTGGTATATGTTTTGGTACATGTTTTAGTGATGAATGGTACATGCACATGATGGGCCTCTAAATTAGTCACCAATTCAGGCCCATATAACCTTTATTAGGCACATGAAGCCCATATTAAACCTCTCCTTCTACACTTAAATGTTTTTTTAACTGTAATATGCTCATTAGGAAGGTTTATATAAAATTGCATATTTTTGCCTAATATATTATTTATTTTTGTACAATATTGTGAGAATGTTGGGTAGATTATGAAGATTTAGAGGAGGAGATAATATAGGGACTTGCTCCACACTATGGGAGGATCAATAGGATAATAAATCAATAGGATATTATGAAATTATTGCACAATTTCTGCAGCTGGAGTGATTGAGAAATTCTAAGAATGTTTCCCTTATCATTTAATGCAGATTCCTAGTGTTGGGAAACAAATACATTATTTGAGAGATTTTGGAGGGGTAATCTTCCACCTTTCAAGGATAATGCTTCCTCATGATTTTTTTAAGTACCAATTCAAATTTTCCTCTAGAGGAAAAATTTTCGTAGTCTTCTTGTGGATAAAACATGTATTTTTGCAGCTTCACTTTCATTTCTAGCATGGATGTAATTGGATTGATTCAAATAATGAAGTTTGGTGCCATTTTTAGCTTCTAAATATTAGTCTCCTTCATAGTACACTGAGTATCCTTGGGCATGCCCATCTTAGGAGCCTCAAAGCCTTTTTGTACAATTTTCGTTTCTTCTTTTCACTTCATATTCACATACATCTCTTATTCTTGTTTTTCAAATTTTTTCATTTTGTATTAATGATATTTTACTGTAGAATTGGGTTAAATGGTTGAAGTGTGTCCTTATTTAGGTTATTTATAGATTAAAAATCATTATTTCATCCTTATAATAGCTTTTAAAATTCATCTTCATCATTTAGCTACTTGGATTGGGTTACTAGTTCATGAATCTAGAATTTCCAGAAGTCCTTGTAGAAAAATAGTAGTAATTTTATTCTATTTTTTGGAACATGTTAATGAGATTTGTTTGATTTTATTTTAGTTGAATTAGATCATAAAATCATTCAAGTTAATATTAAAATTTACCCTATTTCATTTTTACTTTATTAGCTCAAGCATTTGATAGGTTGACTAGCTCACAGTTCTCGAATTTCTGGATTTTAGACTAGTAATTCTCTGCTATTTTTTAGCACATGTGAACAATGGTATTTTGGAGTGATTCCACTTGGAATGGAGACCTAATACATCTTAATAAATATAAAATTTTCTCCCACCCCATTTTATTTTTATTTACTTTGCTATTCAGTGAGTTATCTCCTCATGTAGCAATTATGCCTTCTCCTGTAGCAAATATGTCCCCTTTTGTAGCAAACCTGTGACATCACTTTCCTTCATCAATTTTGATCCCCACTGAAAATATGACTTATTGTAGATGAATAATGACCCTCATATATGACTTTATGATAAGGGGAAGCTCCTAAGCCACCCCAAACCTTCCTTCTCTTCACTGCAAAAATAGAGTAAACTTAGTTTCTATATCACAAGCATGATGCAAGTAGGTTACTCATTTACAAGCAAGTGTGAACTAGGTAGATGGTACGTGGAATTTTGACTGGTAGTTTGATGAGTTATGTAAGATAAAATCAATTTATTTCTATAAGTAGATTAACTTGGGTCATTTCATGAATTGATTAGTTAGCATTTACAACTTAAGCAAGTAGCCTTTCCATTTCTTGAAAATAGAGTAACAATTCCACTTTTTTCTTTGGTTTCATGACATTCACTCCATTACATTAGATAAACAAAATAAGGACATATTGTATGCTACACATATAGTGCTTATGCCTCTTTAGTTTGTATGAACCATGGGTTGATAACTAAATTTGGTAGCCTTGGGAGTTGAAACATTCTTGTTGCAATACTGGGGCTCATCACTTTTCGGCACCGTTTTCGGAGAGGTGTTAAAGTATGCATTTCTTTCTTCCCTAGTTGATCCATTTATGAAAAAACAAAAAATTGCATTAGGTATATTTCATTTCAGAAATTTTCATTGCATTAGCATTATTATTCAATTTTTTTATAAAAAACATAAAAAAAATTATTTCTCCGACACCAACCACCCCATTTCATCATGTGGTGTAGTAAGAACAACACCACCATCCACTTTTCCAGGGAGAAAAAGAAGAGGTTGTAGAGAAGGTAGAAGAAATGAATGGATGTGATGACAATTGAGAAGATCCTATTGGATTTCAAATTCAAGATTCTGATATCAGTGTGCACATGAAGAAAATCGCTCCATATTTCCTTCCAAACATCCATGCTATGAGGTCAAAGGATCCAAAATCCTTTCTCTCTGAATTTGAAATGGTTTGTAGATCTTATGATTCCTTATTAAACAATAAAAACTTTAGACTGTTTCTGGTAACATTGAAGGATAGAGCTCTTAAATGGTTTGTGGGTTTAGGGACTAATTCAATAAGATCATGGAATGATATACAAAAGATTTTTTCAGAAAAATATAAATACCATGGTATTAAAGAATAAATATTTATAATGAATCAAAAATAATATGAGAGACTTGAGGATCTAATAGAGAGGTTCATGTATAATGTTAACAGGGAAAAATTACAACATTTAGGATGTGACACACTAAAAAACATTTTAATTAGAACAATTGGTGATGAGTGAATTAATCTCCTTGATCTCATGAGTAGAGGTGAATTATACCAATTATAGTTTGAAGAAATTTGTGAGACATGAAAACATATACTAAGAAGAATGGAAAGAGTAAGTAAATCAGCATTAAGATTGATAAGTCAAGTTGAACTTGGAAATTTGTTTGATAACTTTAAAACATAAATTCTTAGCAATCTAATTGAACAAGAAGATACATTAAGAATGGAAAATGAACAAAATAAAATGTTGATATTTGTGTTTTCCATGCCTAATCACATGCTATTAAATATTTCCCATCATTACCAAGGTTGAAGGAAGTTTACCAAGAGGACAATGGAGCAAGTTAATCACCAAAGAAACTATGTTATGTAGCTCGAAGAGGACCATGGCATCCTACTTAACCTAGTATGATGTGGACTCACTCGGTTGCACATCAAATGTCTAATGCCAATTCTATCTCCTTCATGTTGGCTATTTGACGATCATGGTGTCAAAAATATGATTGAAAATTTGTATCATGTCCATCGATTAGCCAATAAGGGACCTATATTAGATATTTGATGATCACTTTTTCCCATAGGATTGTTCAACCAATTTTTACCAATGAGCTTGGAAAGTAATGTTCCTCAGAGTGACAACACAAGTCCATCTAATAACCATTGAAATGTCAATGGATCTTAGTACATTAAGTAGTAGTGACACCCTTGAAACCTCAAAATGAATTTCTTTAAGGGTATGAATGATTTGGCATCCTTGGCATCAAGAAGAAAAATATGAAATATATTAAAGATTTTATAATCATGAGAGTGTGAGTTTTTTCTCTAAAATCACCAAGATCTGATAGATCAGTGATGTACCTATCTTAGAAATAGTCTAAACAATATAAAAAATACAAGGAAAGAATCAAGGAACTAAAAGGACAATGAATTAACAAGTAATTGAGGACAAATATAATGGATTCATCGCCAATGGATTCACTACTTTTGTTATAAAAAATTTCTCCCTATGGGAAAGAGAATAAGTCCATAGATATAGCTAAGATCTATATAGAATGAGGTTTAATGAGAGGCTAACACATGGATGGACGAATAATTACATTTTTAGATCAATAAAAATACTTACTTTTGCATGAAGTGACAAGTTCCATCTATGAAACCTCATATAAAAGGAGGAGCAAGCTATGGGAGAGGGGAACATTTTGCAAGATTGTTGGACGAATTAAATAATCCTAATGTGATAGTGACTATGGTGTCTATAGTGAGTCTAGTATAGTGGAGATCATTAGAGAATGGGAACTCTTGAGCCACGTGTGTTCTCCTCTAATGGGTAGCATTCTTCCTCTAATTTACACTGCAATGTAGCTCGGGGGTTTGTGGAAAAGAAGAGTACCTTTGAAGTATGTTGCAAAGTCAAATGGTGAGTCGACGAAATTCAATTGAAGCAAAACATCCTTCACATGTGTATGCGAACAACAACAAGGGAACACAAGGACCAATGAAGCTGAGATCAAGACTCCAACCGTAGTGCATGATAGCTTAAGTTTTTGTAAAGTTCTCTTACATGCTTATTTACTGTACATAATTATCCAATTGTAAAAGTGAAGAACATGATGTTTGAGTTGTAATTCATGAATGATTGATGTTTATACATTAAAATTATTATGTATTTATTATATTTAATATGTCTGGATTATATATGACTTTTTCTCATTATTAAATGTTGCTAATGAATTTATATGTTTTTAAGAGAAAGTTTGTATACCAATACATATTATTTTACAATATTAATAATTTAATCCTTTATCACTAACTTGATTAAGAACATAAAAAAATAATAATTTCTACCTTTAATAAAAAACATTATTTAGATTAAAAAATAACAAATAAAAATAAAAACAAAGAATCAAAAAATCAATCTAAACTAAAGAAATTCACTTCTTAAGAGACACTCAAGCTATGTAAGATGCACATTAGTTCAGACTTCGTTCTTAGCGAAAAAAACGAGGGAATTATGATTTCCGGATCTGAACATTTTGATTTAAAAGTATTTATTTTGTTTTAATAATCTTCTTTTATATTTAAATAAATTAAAAAATGTTTTTGATATTAGTAAATATAAAGATGATCATTTTAATAAAAAATTTTATATTTTTCTTTTAGATGTTTTTCATGTTATTTGAGATCATCATTAATTTTGATATAAAAAATAAAATATATTATTGAATGACAATTAATTAATGTTTCTTCGATTGTTCTCCTATTTTCTCATTTATTATTAAATATATATTTTTAAAATATTTTAGAGGTGAAATCGTGATATCATTTATAAAAGTTAATTTCAACTTTATTAAATTCCAAGAGAGTTTAAAAAAGAATTATTTTGTTTGCTTTACATTTTTATATTTCCAACCAACAAATTAAAAGAGAGAAAAATATTTTAAATTACCATAAAAATTATGATATAATGTGAATGTATATATTTTATTTTGAGAAGAAGTATTTTTCATATTCAATCTTCTTAGTGTGTCAAAGATACACACTTTTTAGATTTATAATATTTTAGGAATTGTGTAACATTTCTTTTCACTATGTAACCTATGAAAATTTGTTGTTATTTTGATTATATTGATTTTTTCCCTTTAATTAGTAAAAATCTAAAAATATTTCTCATAGTTTAAATTAGGGTTGATCATCTGCTTATAATATTTTGATTTTGATTTTTTATTATTATTTATTAGAAGAGAATTTCTCTTTATATTTAGATGTAATAATTTTTGTAATATTGTTATTATTATTTTGTAAAATAAGTTAGGAAAAAGTTGCCTCTTGAGAAATATAGAGAAAGATAACCAGAGAGATTATATAGATTATCGTATAGCAATGAGATTATCTAGACTTACTCTTATTGAGTGATGGTTCGCCATATTTTATATAGTCAATATACATTATTCCATTTTATTCATGGAAGCAAAATAGGATATGGTTTTCATGAATATGAAACATCCTTGATTTAAAATATTTATTTATTATTTTATTAAAATTATTTTTATTTTAATGAATTTATAAATAATAAGTTGTTATTATATAAAGGTTAAAGATACAAATTTAAATATATATTTGTAACATATTTAAAATTTTATAGTAATTTATTTTGAATAAAAAATAAAAAGGATTTTTTAAAAGATTATTATTTTTTGAATTGGATTTAATCTAGTAATAATAAGATTAAATCTCTTAATATTGCAAAAAAAAATTGAGTGTAAATTGACTAAAATTTTTACAACCAAAGATTTGGTTAATTCTAAAATCTAATAGATTTGAAATTAAAATCTATTATAGTTATTTTGAACAACACATTAATTAAATATTTCTAACTATATGAAATTTTCAATTTGACTTGTTTTCTATAATACATTTTCTCTTCACCACACACACATATACATACAACATACATGCACAAGACAACTTGAATTATTTGTTACTAATATTTAAATTTTTAAAATGTTGCATATTAACTCCATATTAAAATTTGAAGGAATTATAAATCTCTCTCATACCTTGAATTATAAAGAATGTATTAATGAAACAATGTTGGAGGGAAATGTAGTCTCTGCAATTAAAATTAAGGAGAATATTGTTATATATTGAGAAGATTAATATATATTTTTCATATATGTAAGATAATATAAAATGATTATTCTATGAAATTGTTTTACAAAATACAATTGTATTTATATTTATATGACAAAGCTTGACAATTTATATTTTACCAAAACAAAAAATAAAAAATAAAACTTGTTAAACTCATATTTACATTATGTGCATATACAACTGAATGGATGCAACATTTATAGATATCTAGGTTAAAAATTATTTAGTATAATGCACAATTACATAATGTTGATCAATTTGACATGACACTTAAAACTTGATGCTAGACTCTTGCTTAGGCAAGGACTAATAATGTGAAAATTGTGAGAGATTGTTTTTGGGTTTATTTTGGCCTAATAATTCAACCACTTTCCATCTCCTAACTTGTCCATCATTTGAAAAATAGACGAAGAAACAATATTTGTCGATGTTTTTTTGCTTTTTCTAAAATTTGTCATACAGTTTCTAAATAGCTTGGAGAAATAATGGAGAAAGTAGGAATTAAAGTAGAATGGAGAAAAGATACTTTCTAATTATATGAGAAATTCATTGTAAAATTCAGGATTCCAATAAATGATAAAATTTGAAGGACCAATCAAAATCAAGAGTAGAATAGAAATGAAATAAGCATCTCTCCTCTATTTGACTTATAGACATATATATAAATTAGTTCAAAAATTGTATAATAAAGAATAAAGGTAGTATGCATATAAGAAGTAAAGTTTTGTTATTTTTAATTTATGTGGATGATTTTATGTTATTAGCCAATGATAAAAATATTTGTGAAAAAGATATAATCATTTCATATAATAGTAACATTTTATTCTTACGTAACATTGTTGTTATTATTAAAACTCTTATGTGGAGACATATATAACCATCCTCTATTCTATACATAATAAATGAAAAATAAAATAGTAACAATAAAAAAATTATATGGTTGTTGTTTGAGTTATAAAGTTAGTTAAATAATGATAGAAAAAGGTTGATAGTGTTAACAATTTGTGTTTATTAAAATAATTATGTATTAAAATACAAACTAATTACTCTAAGTCTTAAAAAATGAACATTAATTGATTATATATATTATTCAAATTTAATCATAAAAATATTACAATAAAAGTTGTTTACTCAAATAAAAAGTTAAATAAAGTTATGTGTCTTACATAGAGTTAAAGACTATAAAAACTAAATAAAATAGATGAAAATACTCAATGCAAATATTTAAACATTTTTTTGTTCTCAATCCTACAATATTTTATTTTATCATATAATGTTTATCCCCTCCATAATCTTATTTGTGAATTGATTAACCTAATTTAAAATTTGAAATATTGGTTAATTGATATGACATTTTGTCTTTGCCTAGTAATTTGCAGTCAATTTTTATGGAAGAATTGATGCATGATAAAAATTAGAACTGTTTCACAAACTCTACAAATATGTTATGGCATAGCTACTAAATTCTAATTAAAATATCGGATACAAAAAATTCCATTCACTATAAAAGTTGAAACTGTTTCACAAACTCTACAAATATATTATAACATAGTTACTAAGTTCTAATTAAAATTTTGGGTAAAAAAAATCTCATTCACAAAACATTTGATAATATATATGCCTTGGTGTATTATGATACCTACAACAAAAATATAAATTCCTTACCTATTTTTTTATCATTCTGGTTTCTCCTTGCTATCCTAACATGACCACCCTCACTGGTGTTTACAGTGAGTAAAATCTACTTCTCTATACTTTCCTCTCCTATATTTTAGATTGAGTCATTCGAATCTACTTCTCTCTACTTTCATTTTTCTTTGTTTATCCTATACTATCATCTACCAAAGTTAGTCTTTTGGATTTCTCTCAGTAAAGACAAAGATCTCATATCCATATAATTTTTCGAAGATTCTTATAAACTTTTCTTCATATTGCTATTTTCATTTGGCTTTTTGTTTTTTCTAGTAGTCTGATATGTGTATCACACGCAAGAGATCTATGTGCTATGGAAGAATGTCAACGAATATAAGAAAACTCCACAAGCAATTATAATAATGATATTTTTCTAAATTTCATAATTGACTTTTTCCTCTTTATTTTATTATCTTTATCAAAATTTTATTTTTTTTCATTCCTTATTTATTAATTATATGATTTTTGACCAAACATTATTTATATCATTTTATTTATCCTAAATAAAGATTAGGATATCGCACACATTATATTGAATGTTTAAAAACTATTCATATAATTAAATTTCACACAATTTAAATGCTACAAAATAATTAATTTCTTTATATTTATTTATATCTTGTTCTTATTCATTTTTAATGAAAATAATTACTTAAATGATGGTGGGCAAAACATGATCCTATATAGTTTATTTACATTAGTATGAACATTTTTCATCGATTTTAATTTTAAGGGTTTTTCTATGAAGTTTAACAATTAAATGTAATTGCACAACTATTTAAAATCATGGCATCAATATTGCAAGTATATCTAGAAATTATGGCAAAAAAAACTGAAGAGTTATCCATTATTACAGGAATAATAAGATCAATATATCTCTTTATATATATGAAATTACTATTTTTTACTCAAGATGCATATTGAAATATTTTGTTTATAAATCAAGCTAAATAAATAAAATTATTTATTAATAATTTTATAAATATTACATAGTACTTCATGTTATTGAATGAAGAAAATTACACCACTTCCTATAATGAAAGTAAAATAATAAATTCTTTAGAAATTTTTATTTGTATATAAAAAGTGATAATAAAATTATATTATTTATAACTAATAGTTAAAATATGAGTTTTTTATTAATATATTTTGTGTAAATGTTGACACTAATAAAAATAAAATTACAATTATTACATATAATACTATTTTTAGTTTCTAATTTTCCAACTCCATATGATAGTGAAAGATTATAGATATCTCTTATCCCTCAAATGTAATGTTTTTTTTCTATTTGTCATTTTGTCTATATAATTGTTTGATTTAGAAAGTGATAGTGAAAATTTAAGTATATATTTTTGGTATTATCAATTTCTTTTTATTAATGACTATCCTGTTTAATTTGTCAATAAATATTGATTTATTATTTTAAATGTAATAATATACTAGTTGTAAAGGCCCTCGTAATGTTTCTTTTTTTCTTTTATTATTATCATTATAATTTCTATTTAGAAATTTTACTGAGGTTATTATTTTCATTTATTAAAATAAATTTCTCTCTATTAAACATTATAAAAATAAAGGAATTATTTGGTTTATTTTAGATTGATTTTTTTTCCTTTTCTTCAAAAGGTTAAATTAAAAATAATTATAAGCTAAAAAAACATAATGATGGAAATTATAATTTAATTTGGATTTACTTATTTTATTTTGAGAGTAAGGATTTTTCATATTCAATCATCTTCATGTGAAAAAAATACACAATCTTTAGTTTTACCATGTTTTAGGAATTGTCAGTTTGGCATCTTTCACTATAAAATTTGTGAAAAGTTGTTATTGCTTTCGCAATCTTGTTTTTTTTATATTAATGACAATCTAAAAACTATTTTATTTTTTTAAGTAGGTTTGATTACCTCTTTATAGTAAATTGTAGGGGTGATTTTAGGGGCGAATGTTCGCCCTTTGGCGAAATTAATGGGTTTTAAATTTTTAGTGGGCGAATATTTTGTATCATAGTACATTTTTACAAATCACCTCAAATAGCCCACCTTATTTTAAGGGAGAGGGTAAAAAAGGTAAATTTAGCCCTTGAAATTAGGAGTTACAACCTTCCATTCGCCCATTTTCAAGAATAGGTTTTATTTAAGTGAATCCTATGAGCCAAAGGCCCAAATACCATATTTATAAAAGAGGTATGGTAAATTAATAAAAATATAAATAAATGAGAGGTATGGTAAATAAATAAAGCATTTTTTATATTTACTCCATAAGTCACCTTATATACATGCAAGGTGTAAACAAATAAAAATATAAGTAAAGTGGAGGTATGGTAAATAAATAAAACGTCTTTTTATACTTACTCAAAAGGTATGGTAAATAAATAAAAATATAAATAAACTAGACACATGGTAAACAAATAAACCCTCTTTTTATATTTAGTCCATAACCCTCGTTCTATTTATGAAGGCTCAAGAAAGAGGTTTTATTTAAGTGAATCCTATGGGCCAAATACCATATTTGTAAAAGAAGTATGGTAAATTAATAAAAATATAAATAAACGAGAGGTATGGTAAACAAATAAAACATTTTTTTATATTTACTCCATAAGTCACCTTATATTTACGAA
>APFE031186845.1:1080-34953 GCA_000404065.3 Pinus taeda
ATTGCACAAGAAGAGTATTAAAAGCATTTAAATGATCAGCAATCGATGTACCTTCCTTCATTCGCAAACCGTACAACTGTCGCTTTAGGAGAATCCTATTGGTTAAGGATTTAGTCATGTACAGTTTCTCCAGTTTTGTCCACAAACTAGCAGCTGTTGTCTCCAACAGAATATTAAACAGGACATCATCAGCTAGACACAGTCGAATAGCACTAATTGCTCTTTCATCCATCTCGGCCCACTCACTATCTGTAATGTTGTAAGGTTGTTTGGCCTTGCCCAACAACGCCTTTGCCACGCCATGTTGGACGAGTAAATCATGCATTTTTACCTTCCAGGTCTCAAAATTATTCTTGCCATTAAATTTCTCAATTTCAAACCGGGCACTTTGAGTTTTCGCCATTTTGTATCAAAAAGCACAATAATCTCCAATACCAACGTTTAAATACCAGCAATCTAAAAAAAAAATTGCCTATGCCTTTGTTTTTACACAACAAAAAAAAAATTGTTGTGAATTACAATACATTTAAAGACCACCGCCAAAATAAAAACAATTCCCTACTTCTAGCTCAAAAAATCTGCAATATGCATGCGCCAGCAATCAATCCACACACCAACCATCCAAACTACGCACCAATGTAAGCGCTAGTTTATCATAATGCGTTCAAGGAAAAAATAGGTTTCATGCAACTTACCACCAAGTTGCAAAATAAAAATTGAGTATCAACTGTTAGCATAGTTTCTGAAGAGTTCCAAAAATTTTATGAAAATTGGAGCGGAGCAGGGGACGAATTATGTTACTGTCACCAACAACGGAAGTAATAGTGGGCCTCAGCATTTGTAATAGAAATCATTTGGAACAGAAATGCCTTTCAGTCGCTATAGTCACATTGGTTTTCTAATACGGGACTTTCTATATGCATTTTGACAAAGTAAGAGAGGAAATCCGGAGTTTACTGGCGACGACCTTGATTCCCACGTTGTTTTTGTTGTCAAGGCATGATCTATACAGCTGGAGCAGTGAATTACTAATCTGCCCGTTGAATTGGATCAAAAGTGGGGACCGAATTTTCACTTACATGTTGATTGCGAGTAGACCGATCGTCTCAAGAGAAGAACCTGGAGATGAAGAATTGCCAATGAAAACTGATCGTCCCTTGGAAGCAACAATGTTGCTCTACTACCCAGGGCTGCTAGTTGGATATTTGAAACCAGCATAAAAACCAACAATATAATGTGAAATGTTTAAACAAAAATGCAAGGATTGCTTCCCATATTCTTGTCTTTCATTACTTCTCAATGCGTAGGTGTGTTTGTTTAAAAAACAAAAAACAAAATACCAGCATTCAATTAATTGACCCACGCTGCCTGGAGTACGCACCAACAGCTCCAGTACACACATGCAGAAAAAAAAATGACCTTTACGCAGCACCTCCCGGCTCGTCAGACACAACTCCCTCAGCGCTCCAGCACAGCCAGCGCTCCACCTTGAGCTCTGATACCAATTGTTGGTCCCAGATGCACAACAAACAAATAAACACATAGCAGAATAAATCTAGCACATAAAACACAAGAGTTTAACGTGGTTCACCCAACCAATCTGGGCTACGTCCACCAAACATAGGCATCAGGAATTTATTAATCAAACAGGAGATTACATCAAGAAATCCTCACAAAAACCTCTCACTCTCTTAGCCAACATCCGAATGATTGCCTGTTATATAGCATAGAGAATCTAACAGCCTCATTAACTCACTCACATCAAATATAGGAGGCATTAATCATATCCCAACAACCTGGAGCTAATCTAGGAACTGAATTCTATTGTTGTCACCTTCAGAGATTTCTGCCTGTTTCACTTCAAACAGAAAATCTCAACAAACATGAGGCATGGTCTCTGACTGGGGACTGTTGGTATTTGTGTTGTTTTTGTTTACTCATTACCTCTTTAATATGATTGAAATACACACCCCTTCTAGAGTCATTTGCAGTAATTCAATCCCAAATCCAAATTTCTCATATGTCAAGAATTCCTTCAATCAAAAGATTCCTGAAATTACTAATACCATTTGGGAATTTTCCCTTTTCCTTCTATTGCTCCATGTTACACTTCTCAAAAGACCAATCTTCATCATCATGGGGGCGAGTTTTACTTCCATCCCATATCGATAAGTAATAAGATAAGGCAAATCATTGCAGGAAGGAATATATAGTGGAACCTCTCTATGCAAAGCATGGTAGGAGGAAAGGAGATGACTTCAGTTCCCAATGAGGGGAATGAAGCACACTTTCTTGAAGCTCACGTTCAATGTAGTGGTGAGTACTTACTTTCTGATATTTCTCGTGGCATTGTTGAAGAAGTGTTTTTATATGGAATATATAGTTTTGGTCAATGTCTAAGACTTTCTACATTGATAAATAGGCAACAATGGTAGTACCGTGCACATGTCCCAATATGAGTGATCAATTGTTTAAAATCATACAGTGTGCGAGGCCAGGGATTGTCTACCTACTGCACAAAAATACATAATTTCATAGTTATGTATAGAAAATACCAGATTCTGCTAAATGGGGGGCTGCAGGGCTTGAAGGCTATAGTTGTGCAACACTACCTTTACAAAACCCAATGTATTGGTAATTTTTTGATTGAATTTTGCCTTTAAGTCATGCACCTCGTTTGATGATGGAAACAAATAGTCATGTAATGTGAAGAACATTATGGTGATGTAGAGGAATGGACAGTAATACAATTAAGTAAAAATAACAAACATCAACATGTTGATTAGTTCCCATAAGTAGAAAGTGACAAATTGGTCACTATTTTATTTTACTTAATTACTAAGTATTGGGAATTATCTGAAAGGTAATTTTTTTATATATGAAAATTAAGTTATTGTTGAATGTCTTGAGAGCGCACAAGAACTCTATACCATGTGTTTTAAAATATTTATGATAGACCTTGTTTTAAATAGGTATGATTATGGTATCAAAATATTGGATAAGGAATCCTTGGGACATGGTCATCATGGGTTGTAAATATGCATAGCAAAGCAGGAGAATTAAACAATAGGGTAATCATGGTAAAGAATAGCCATTCTATTAATGAGATATTAAATCTTGATAACAAGTAATGAATCCATAAGAAGAATATATATATCCTTGAGGAATGAAAAGATTCAAATAAGAAAGATTTCTACATAAGAGGAGTAAAAATCTATAACTAACATTAGAAAGGTTAATCGATATGAAGGTTATGAATAAATGGTGGCAGTGAATATGTATTTTAAAAAGTATAGTTTAATTCTAATCCTATTAAAATTATAATATGAGGATCTAGATTAATCAGATACAAACTAATTGAGGTAAATTAGTAATGTCGTCATCACCCTACTCTACTCATATCAAAATTATGACTAGACTTGTAATTATATCTCGATGGACATGTTCATTAAGGTACACCTTATGTTGAAAAGTATTACACATTAGAATTTGAGTGACCTACTCGGAAGGCACTCTTAAGCTTAACACTATCTTTCTTTTATTAATCCAAAAGCATGAGGAGTTGCTTTTACACTCCCATTATGTATTTACACTAGATCTACCTTTGGTGTTAATTCCATCAACTTTGTTATAAAGGTCATACAATTAGTAATGTATGATGTCTTCCTGGACATAATAATTTATATTGTATGTGTGCCTACTCTTCAGAGTTTGACCCTAGCTTAGTCTATATTTGTATGTAAAACCTTGCTAATCTAAATTCAGAAAATCTAGGTTGATGTGTAACAAGAAAAGTAAATACTTCATTATTATATAAATAATATAAATTAAGTATTTGGAGAAGAGAGACACCAAGAGATGAGATTATTTCCAAATCCCATTGGTAAATGGGAAGGGATAATTATTTCATGATAAAGCTTCTAGATAAGCTAGATGGATTGGATATAAATATCCATTGATAAAATCATAAAATATTTGTGGGGGAGAAAGACAAGATTTTATGAGAAAAACTCTTGTGTGAGAGAAATGTGAGCTTTTTTAAGAAAATCCTAGGAAAATGGATAACAAAGATCCATAAAAATGGGACGCCACTAACGGAAACCATATAATAAAAGACGACATTAAAGACCCATTGCAGAGATCAATAAGAGGCAATTGATCGATGGAAAGAACCTCTGCTTGGGGGTGAACTGGAAGAATCAGTTCTAAGGTCGGTGGTGGTGCTCGGTTTTCCTAGTGATAGCTTTTCAATTAATATCGTTTGCATGGGATGTTTGTATGTTGACTCTTACCCTCTATAGATGTTGCTTAGGTTATTCGTGCATATAAATCAATGGAATAATGTGCATGTGACTATTATGCATGAGTAGAATTGTGTCTATCACCTATGGGAATGAGATAATTATATATGAGCACATGTGACAACTATTATGTACAAATTCAATCTAGGTTAAGTTTAATAAAGACACAATATGTGGGTCTTATTCAGTATTGGTGATATTCGATATTTTGTTTAAGGCAATGAGTAATCGTGCTTGAGTCAGCTATGTAAATTGGATAACTGTGGTTAAGGCTCAACTGATAAACTATAGCGCATGATAATTTTACTATGCATTATGCATCCAATGCTCCTCTTTTAACTAATTATGCATAATCCCTAAGATACACATGTTAACATTACCTACGATTATGCTAGTAGGATTATGATTTCGTTATGGGAAATACTAGCTTTAATATATCTATGTTGAGGTTTACATCTATGTTGATCTTGAGAAAGCAAAGGAAGTAATTCTTTATGTATAATCTTGACTCATTGAATACCCATGCTTGATCATTCCATCTAGTTATGATACATGCATAAAGGTTGAATTAGAAGCTTGTATTAAGGTTCTATTTATTGAACCTAAGAGCCCATATCGTGAATCTAGTAATGCCTCGGAGGAGTTGTAGTATTGTACCTAGGGAATATAGGTCATTACTTTTGATGTGGTTCAATTGTTAAAGAAAATAAGTATAGTTGTATCAATAAGATTTTTTCATATAGTGATGGAAACGTTATACTTGTGACGAAGGTTGAAACATTATATTTGTTACAGTTTGTTCCATTTAGTCCATGCTTATGGTGTTCGTGAACCTTTATTTCCTAGTAAACAAACTCTTTTCTATGTTTTTCAAATACACGCTCTTGATTTAATGCAGTCCTTTTCTTATCATGCATAAGGAACTATACCTCACCTATGGCCTCTATATTCTACCTCTTGTAGATGATTTGCAAAACCATTCTTTTAGATTCCTTAACTAGGGATTTTAGGGACCCACATCTCTCATTTTAATTCATAGTATTGTTCTTCGGGGTATATTTTTTTCGAAACATCCAATTGATCCTCAAAACTATTTCTTGGTGGAAATATCATTGTCGAACTCGAGTTTCTTGAGCATTGCTTTTATATTTGATCTCTTAGTTATTGTGTTGGGTGTTACTTTATTTCTATTTTGAAAGTTCCATATGGTGTAAAATGATGATGAAGTTTTTAATAGTGACAAGTATCTCTAATAATAATGTAGCCTAAGTTTTTGATAGAGCTAGAAAGTGCCATGAAGAACGCATACAACTAGAGTGATGGGATTTTTTTTGTGAAGGAAACTAATTTACGGTCTGGTGGCTCCATAGTAGTGACTTGTATTTTAGTTGATGGGGAAAAAATCTTTGTAGAAAATATTGGGGTTTAGAGGGTTGTTCTATGTAAAAGTAGATTTTTTAGTAAACTAGTTGTTGAACATGAGCTAAATATTTAATGTCAAAACATTGAGGAAAAGGTGGATTTGTGACACTTCGGTGAGGGACCACTAGAAAGGTTGCACAAAAATTAGTTTTAACGAGAATAGAAATATTGTTTTGTATTTTTTATTTTATATTTTTGTGCTTAATGTTCTAGTTCAAGAGTAACATCTGAATGGTTATGGGGAGAAACAATGTTCTTAGTGGTGTTCCTTTTTTATATTTTAGGCAATGTACCTCTAGTTAACGGTTAGCTTTCTATAGCTCATGATTTTTGTGGTAAGAACTTGAAGTAACATTTAAGTTTAGAACTATATGTGAGAGACATGACCATATATCAAACCACAAAATTTCTCATTTAGGCTAGTGATGGACTATGGAAGGTGATACATTTTTTCCAATCACTAACATGTTTGCATGGTTATTATTAGATTCATTTTTTTTTTTTCATAATCATCTCATGGGAGAAAGAATCCAAGATTTTTTTTGAATACTGTATTGTATTTAATTTTATTTGTATGTAAAACTTTGCTAACCTAAGATGACAAAATCTAGGTTGATGTGTAACAAGAAGAGTAAATACTTCATTAATAAATAAATAAAATAAAATAATCAGTTGGAAAAGAGAGACACCAAGAGATGAGATTATTTCCAAATCCCATTGGTAAATTGGAAGGGATAATTATTTCATGATAAAACTTCTAGATAAGCTAAATGGATTGGAGATAAATATCCTTTGATAAAAACATAGAATATTTGCTGGAGAGAAAGGAAAGCTTTTATGAGGAAAAGTCTCGCACGAGAGGAAGGTGAGATTTTTTGAGAAAATCCTTTGAAAATGGATAAAAAAAGTTCCATAAAAGTGGGATGCCACTAATGGAAACCATACAATGCAAGAGGGTATTAAATACGAATTCCAGAGATCAACATGAGGCAATTGATCGATGGAAAGTACTTTGGCTCAGGGGTGAACTGGAAGAATCAGTTCTAGGTTGGGTGGTGGTACTCAGTTTTCCAAGTGACATGTTTTCAATTAATCTGATTTGCATGGGATGTTTGTATGTTGACTCTTACCCTCTAGAGATGTTGCTTAGGTTATTTGTGCATATAAATCGATTGAATAATGTGCATTTGACTGTTATGAATGAGTAGAATTGTCTCTATCACTTATGGGCATGTGATAATTATATACGAGCGCATGTGACAACTATTATGTACGAATTTAATCTAAGTTAAGTTTATTAAAAAAACATAATATGTGGATCTTATGCAGTATTGGTGATATCCGGTCTTTTGTTTAAGATAGTGGATAATTGTGCTTAAGTCAGCTATGTAAATTGTATAACTATGGTTAAGGCTCAAGTACATAAACTATGGTGCAAGATATTTATACTATGCATTAAGCATCTAATGCTCTTCTTTTAACTAATTATGCATAATCCCTAAGATACACATGTTAACATTACCTGTGACTATGATAGTAGGATTATGATTTTGTTATGGGAAATATTAGCTTTAATATATTTATCTTGAGGTTTACATTTACATTGATATTGGGAAAGCAAAGGAAGTAATTCTTTATGTATAATCTTGATCCATTGAATACCCATGGTTGATCGTTCCATCGAGTTATGTTACATGCATAAAGGTTGAATTAGAAGCTTGTATTAAGGTTCTATTTATTGAACCTAAGTCCATATCATGAATCTAGTAAAGCCTCAGAGGAGTTGTAGTATTGTGCCTATGGAGTATAGGTCATTACTTTTGATGTCGTTCAATTGTTAAAAAAATGAGTAGAGTTGTATCAATAAGATTTGTTCATATAATGATGGAAAAATTATACTTGTGAAGACTGTTGAATCTTATCTTTAACCATAAAAAATTTAAGGAATGGAAGCCTAATAGACTATTGTCAAATTAGGCTCACGGGGTATGTTACAATAATGCTTCTAAAATTGATAGATGTTCATGTAGGCCATCCATGATCCTCACTACTAGAATGATGCCTTTTTCATACATGAGGATTTTTGTTATTATACCTGCTATATGCACCGATCCTCCTTATCAATATGCGTATTTATTTTATCAATCCATAAGAAATTTTGGAGAGAGTGGGAAGCCCTATTTTACCCCAATGTCATTATTGGAACTTTCTAACAAGCCCCAAGTTTATCATTGAATTGCTCATATAATTTTTTTAGTATGGGTAATACTCGCTTGAGGACATGCGTTGACTTGGTAATTAGTATATTGAGCGATTTAATTAGCCTCCACTTGGGAAATCTACACACTTTTTACCCATGGCTTGGTTTTGATTGATCTTTTATCCTATGAGCACCTACATCTTATGTTTATTTTCATACTATGGTGTTTTCTTGTGCCTAAGGTTTATGGTAAGTCAAGGCTTCTTGGTTTGTTCCATTTAGTCCATGCTTATGGTGAGGGTGAACCTCTCTTTTCTAGTAAACAAACTCTTTTTTGTGTTTTCCAAACACATGCTCTTGATTTAATGTAGTCCTTTTCTTATCATGCATAAGGAAGTGTACACTACCTATGGCCTCTAGATTGTACGTGCATGCAGATCATTTGGAAAACCATTCTTTTAGATTCCTTAACTAGGGTTTTTAAGGAACCGGGTCTCTGATTTTAATTCAAAGGATTGTTCTTGGGGGTATATTTTTTTCGAAATGTCCAATTAATCTTGGAAACTATTTCCTGGTGGCAATATCATTGTCGAACTCGTGTTTCTTGACCAATGCTTTTATAGTTGATCTCTTAGTTATTGTGTTGGGTGTGACTTTATTTCTAGTTTCAAATTTTCATATGGTGTAAAATGATAATTAAGTATTTTAATAGTGACACATATCTCTAATAATAATGTAGCCTACGTTTTGGATAGAGCTAGAGAGTGCCATGAAGAAAGCATACAACTAAAGTGATGGGATTTTTTTTGAGAAGGAAACTATTTTAGAGTCTCGTGGCTCCATAGTAGTGACTAGTATTTTAGTTGATGGGGAAAAAATATTTCTAGAAAATATTGGTGTTTCGAGGGTTGTTTTATGTAGAAGTGGAATTGTTAATAAACTAACTATTGATCATGAGCTAAATATTGAATGCCAAAACATTGAGGAAAAATGGTGGATTTGTGACACTCCAGCAAGGGACTACTAGAAATGTTGCACAAAAATTAATTTTAATGAGAACATAAATATTGGTTTTTATTTTTTATTTTATGATTTTGTGCTTAATGTTCTAGTTCAAGAATAACATTTGAATGGTTATGGGGAGAAATAGTGTTCTTAATGGTGTTTTTTTTTTTTTTTTTTAGGCGATGTACCTCAAGTTAAGGGTTACCTTCATGTATCTCGTGCTTTTGGTGGTAAGAACTTGAAGTAACATTTAAGTTTAGAACCAGAGGTGAGAGACATGACTATATATCAAACCACCAATTTCTCATTTTGGCTAGTGATGGAATGTGGAAGGTAATACAGTTTTTCCAATCACTCACTTATTTGCATGTTATTATTAGATGCATTTTTTTTCCATAATCATCTCATGGTAGAAAGAATCATGGCAATTTTTTTGAATACTGTATGGTAGTTAATTTTACTTGAATGTACTTATAACTAGAAACGCAAGACGTTTTTTTGAAATTCTTAAAGAAACAAGCCCCAAGAACTACGCTGGAAAGACTCGATTTTCTTTCCCTAAGGTGCCAAATCGGAGGGGTATTTATCTCCCTAATACTGAAATTGCATGTAGCCTTATCTCTTAACTCATGGTATATGTATACATAAAATTGTAGCAAGAATGGAAGGTGGGTATATGAACACTTTGTCGATCTCACCAATTGAACCAATACCTGTTGGGAAAACAAAATATTATATTAAAGAATATGTTAATTATGACCATAAATTGTCTTAAAACATCAAATATTTTTAAGTTAAATAATATAAAACTAAATTAAACCTAAGGAAAAACTACTTGACCTTACCATAGTCAAATTGCATGGAAAAATACTATGAAATATTTTTGCACCCGTTGTTGCAAACAACTCTACTCCACCAAAACCCACTTTAAGATAGTGAATAAAGAGAATGAGAGAGCAAACGATTGTATCAATTCCCACAAGTGAACAAAACATGTCAACAAGACAGAGAAGAACAAAATTTAACAACAAAAATAAGTAGTGCCTAGAGCATCATCGAGCAGTCTAAAATCTATAATTCCCACAAATGACAAAAATAGGTCAATATTAGTACGAAGAACAATGATTGACATCAATAATAAGGGGTGCCTAAGGCATATTTCAAAAAATCTAAAATTCATGTTAAATCAATAAGGAAAGAGTAGAGCATAAGATGGAAAAGGGGTCATGGTTCATTCCCACTTCCTCTAATTCAGCTAGGGCAAGATTTGTATTAAGATAATTGTAGCAATTTTGAGTAATTCCAGACATTGAATAAAAAAAATGGATATAGAATATCATATCACAATTATGGTTGTGTTAATAAAGAAGTGAATGGATATTAGATGTGTCCTCCTTATTGTAGCAAACCTATAGTTAAATTAGTTTTGGTGCATATTTTTGGACATGGAAACTCATCTTCCATTTATAAATGTTTGGGCACATTTTTAGAAAGGGAAAATGCACAGAGATGGAAAGAAAATCCAACTAGGAAAGTAAAATAATAATAGTAAATGAACAAATTGTTCAATTTCTAACCACAGAATTCCGCACCCAAAAAAATAAACTCTAAAGATAGTAGCTTAAGATTCAAAATGATTGATAAAAATAGAAAAATTGAGTTGCATTGATTTAAAAATCCATATTGCTAGAATATATCAACAATGGAAACACACTAAACAAAAATCATTCAAAAGTTGTAGCAATATATTAATAGTTTGTATTGATTTTAGTCACTTTCTTTTTATAACTAGATTAGATCATTTATATATTATTGTGTATTATTAGCTTGTTGTGTAGGTCGCTACATGGTTGTGGCATTCATCTAACTCCATTGAGATTTGTTTTTTAACTTAAAAATAAGTGTCCAACACTCCGAGATTATGCCATTGTGTCAAGCATTTTTTTAAATCAGTACCTATATATTCCATTTCAAGGATTGCCATAAATCACATAATTTTTTAAAGGGTGTTATCTCAATGGAGGAGTACCTTGATTATAAGAAATAGGTTGGTCCTTTGATTCCACTATGCCCTAACATGAATTAGTAAATGATATTATAGTTTATTTTTATTTCAACACCTTTTATATAGATTTATTTCAATGATTAGATATTTTTCTAGATTCATTGTTTTATAGTATGTTTAAAGATAGAAAAGTAATATTATGTTGTCTTTAAATATAATTTTTTATTTTGTACAAAGACAATAGTTAGGATTAAAGAGTTATTGTCTCTTCAAAATAATGTCTTTAGTCTCAACTATTATGTGGAGAGACAAAAGTGATATTGTTTCCAAAGAGACAATAATGATTGTGTTATATATTGCTTTTATAGCAATTTTTTAAGACAATAATTTGAGATACTTAGTTAAACACAATATTTAAGAGAATACAATTTTTTAATTTAATTTTTTTTTTAATTTCAAGTTAAGACAATTTACCCAAAAGTTATATCAAATATTGTTTAGAACCTCTTTATACTATTAGTAACTTGATTTTCAATTAACATAATTTATGCCAGCAAGCTTCATAGATTCATTCAGATATGGGTTAGCTAATAAATTTAAAATCATTGACGTTGTAAAAAAAAACTTCACAATAATACATCTAAAATTTAAAATTAAAAAAAAAAAAAAAAAAAACAACAATCCACATGCACCAACAAATATCCAACTACTTTGTTTGTTTGAAGCTTATGGCTTAATACCAACATGAAATGAACAACACCCGAAACGGAATAAAACCAGCAAGAAATTCTTCACTTACTCCTTACACAAACCTTTGATTAAATATTAAATTTAAAAAACTTTACCTTCTTATTCCTCTTAATTTTAAAACTTATTCTCTTTAATAAATTTCTACTTCCTTATTAATCTCACGTGCCCCTCTTTTAATCATAAGATTTCACTCTATAAAATTATCTAGTGCGAGAAAGCAATAGAATTTTACCCACTTTAAATATTCCTTACACTCTCTTTATCCACCTTCCAGACCAATTTTTACGATAACTAAGTGTCGTCGATGTCAATGAATTACTCGCTGATGAATTTTAGCTAACAAATAGTTCTTGATTTCCTTTTTTTTTAAATAGGAAAACATTTGACTTCCTACTAACGACAATAAGCGTTGTAGTGACGACGTTAGTAATGGGGCCAAAACGGTTACAATTTAAAAATAAACTTGTATTGATCATCAATTATAACGATGAGAATGAATATATATATATATATAGAGAGAGTGTGGAAGGGGAAAGGAAACAATGTGAGGAATTCGATGGCATCTCATAATAGTAAATGAAATGATGGATTAGAGGATTGCAAAAGTGAAGAAAAGTGGAGAAAAAGGCATAGAAAGAAATTTTCAATTCATGGATATGATGGTTGGGTCAAACACTTAAAATAATATATTAGCGAACGGACCACCAATGACATTGTACTTTTCCATATTTGATATTTAGGTCCTTCGTATTGGACCGTCTAGACAATGGTGCATTTTTTTAGTTTTTTTATTTATTTAAGTGAGTTATTTAGTGTAATTTTTTGGAATTGCTAAGTGAAAAATTTGAGGTGAAATCTTGATTTGTATCATTTAAACTGATTTTTTTATTGTATATATTGATTCACCACCCTAAAAACCCCTAGGTCACTTAGATTGTGCAAGGGTTACCATTAAGCCTCTGATTTCAATAAATTCTTGTCGGATTTTAAAGAAATTACACTAGAAAAACCCACCGAAAAGGCTTACAAAAAGACTCACTAAAGACAAATCGTTATTTAAGTTGCATGACTATTATCCTTATGCTTTCTTTAATGAGACATAATCAATTATGACCACATGAATACGAAAAACTACGAGATCACTTAACCAATACCTAGTTTAGGTTACATTAATTTGTAACATTGAACACTCATATCATTCCCCTCAAAAATCGCCAATGACATTACATATCCATATCAAGTTAGATTAGACTCTCGCTTAAAGCTATGTGAAATTTTACATTAGTATATTGGAATATTTTCTTTGTTGGTAGTTGGAGTCTATCGACAAAGTTTCTCAACAATATTCTCCAACTTCCCTTTATCCAAGGTACTATGGACAATATTGTCTAGATTCTTGGCAGTTATAAGGCCATTTCCACCTTTAGACACTTAAAAACCGTTAGTGGCTATTTAAGATATGTCAAAAACCTTGCGGATCCTCAAAACATGAAGGGTGTTTATTTAATTCCATGTTCTTGTGGTACCCCCTACATTGGAGAGATTGGTCGTTCCATATATGAGAGGATTGAAGAGCATAGAGTTGACCTTAGACATTGCAGTACTCATTCATCTCCTTTAGTGGAACATACTCAAAATACTAAACACCATATATGTTTAGACGAGTTCAAGGTCCTCTCCAGGGTTGACCATTTCTATCACCGTAAATTAAGGGAAGCCATCGAAATTGACAAGAGAATTAATACTCTTAATAGGGATGATCTATGGAAGATGAGCGTTCTTGGTCCCCTTCCCTTTGCTCCTAATCCACTAACTATTTTTTCTCCCTCCTTTGTTTCCTTCTCTTGTCATGTTATACTTTTTCTAGTAATTTTTTTTGTGTTCTCCATGTTAGTATCTAATTTGATTTTAATTAAAAAAAAAAAAAAAAAAATAAATCTTTCGATTTTAATTTGATTTGATTTTTTTGTTTTTTTATTCTATTATTATTTCTAATTTCATTATCATTATTATTTTTCATTTTTTTCATCTCTGATCTCTTTTATTTATTAATTTGATTTTAATTATTGTTGAATTTTCTTATTATATTAAAATTAGAGTTATGAAGAGGTATTATTTTTATTAATAATCATAGTGATTAATATTAGAAATAATTTAATGAATAAGATTAAGAATAATTTAAAAATAGATTATTAATTCATTAAATGCTAAATTTTTTAATTTAATTAGTTCTAGAATCCTATAACATTCCATTTTTAATTCTATAATATTTAATTTAGTGACTTAAAAAAAAAAAAATTTGCCGAATCTCTAATATAAATATTTGATCTACTGATCTTGCTCTCCATCTATGTCGTGATCATGAGTGTTAGTTCCCTATAATACTAGTGATTACCCTATTACTATTGTAGTTGTATCCCTTATGAATATTTTTGTGCCCCTATTGTCCCCATATTGTCATTATTGTGCCCCATAGAATCCCTCTATTGCTATTTTTGTGCTTTTATATTATTATTGTTAGGTCGCTTGGGTTATATTGTGAATCCTTATACTCTTATATATAGAAACGAGGTTTTGTCATTTAAATCATAAAAGAATCATTCATTTCTGTAATGTAAAGGATGTTGCCCCCTCAAAGAGGTTGAATTCTAAGGTGTTGATCTATCTTTTCTATCTTTTTCTGAGTTGGTTTCATAACATTTGGTATCAAAGCTTTGGATTCTAGGGTTTCGCTGCTCCAAATAGGTCATTGTGGCATTTTCGTTATAACTTTTTTTTTGCGACATTTCAGAAGAAGAAAAAAATAAACCATTTGAGATGAAATCATACTGAACCTTGGATCCAAATTTCAGAGCTTTTCGCGCTATATTTGCGGAGATATGATTTGAGGAAGTTGGTCTTTTTGTAAACTCCTGAATTACATTCCAAACAGGTGACTTGGGGAAAATCGTCATAACTTTCTCTCTAAGCATCGGATTGAAATTTTATGAAAAGGTATAGAAAGAGGATGGAATATAGTTTTTTGTATATATTTTTCAGAGCCAAAGGTTGAAACAGGGACACATGGCACGTTGTACAAGTTTGCTCTATTGAACTAGTCTATAATCAAGTCACTGTGGGAGATTTGGCATAACTCTTCCTTAGAGAATCCAATTTGGATCAGACTAGTGTTACTAGAAAGAGGACACAAAGGGCTACTGTAAATCACAATTTTAGAACTAGATGATCCAAAATTACATAGATACATCAGAGGCAATATCGAGCTCCTACAAAGTGAAAAAAAAGGTGTGTAGATTTTTTTAAATTTTGCTTAAGCTTTGTTTGAAAAATTATTTTGAAGGAATTCAAAGGGCATAGTAGAGCATTATTATCGGTAACTGATGCCCCAAGGAAAGAAAATGTAAACACCTAGTAAGCAACCTAAATGCTCTAGCATGACTCATGAAGAAGAGGAATAAATGCTACATGATATATCAAAATTAGAAGACCAAGTGCAACAAATGTCACTCTCACAAAAGTTAACAGAAGCTAAGCTCAATGGCGTGGAAGCTAAGATGAATGGCACGGAAGCTAATATGGAAGATTTGAAGACAGACATGGCAGATTTTAAGAGAGATTTGACAAATTTTCTATAAGAAATACTTACTAATGGTGAAAGGGTTGTAAAGGAAACTCATAATGCAAACAAAATAAATGTTAATCATGAAATCATAGACTCTAATGTTGGATCAAAGACCCACCATATTCCAAAAATCGATATGAGGAAGTTTGATGGCAAGGATCACGCAACATGGATATTACAAATGGAGCAATTTTTCGATCTCAATAATATGCAAAACACACAAAAGGTATGTATTGCAACTTTATATTTGGAACCAAATCAGTTTGTATGGTATCAATGGCTTTTCTCTCATAAACAAGTTATCACTTGGGCAATTTTTACGGAAGAATTGATAGCACATTATGAGGATACAAAAAGCAACACTTTTTTTAGCTAATTGATAAGTCTCAAACAAAAGGGTTCAACAAGGGAGCACATTGAGGAGTTCCAAAAATTGAACATAAGGGTAAAAAATATTGTAGAGGAGCATAGGATTGATGTGTTCATAGGGAATTTAAAGCATAATATCCAACATGATGTTCGCCTTTGGGAACCTGATTCATTAGAGAAGGCATTCATGTTATCAAGAAAAATGGAAAGCAAAATTATGGAAATGAGGAAGCATACCACTGACAACTATAAAGATGGAAGTGTTTGTTGGAAATAATACTGAGAGGGGGGTGAATCAATATTATCAAATCAATTATTTTTCATTTCACAATTAGATTTGTATACGGTACACCAATTATGGGAAACTGCGTATATATGGTACTGTGTCTAAAGCAACCAGCATATATCAGTAAACTTATGATTCATTAAATGTTGATTTTTAATCAGTGCATCAAAACTTCATTAACCATAAGAATAGTAAACAGGTGCAGTAAAATAGAATAGATCATCACACACATGGACACAAGATATTAGGTAGAAACCTAGTGTGGGTGAAAACCACCTCATGCAATTCGTCGCTATCTTCTTTTAATAAGAAACTTCATTTTACAATATATCTGTATTAGTGTAGTATTATACTAGTACGCAGGCTTCTACTTGTAGAAGGCTACTACCTTCTCTCATTCTCCAGCTTCTCCTGGAAGGGAGCTACAACCCGCTTATCTCTTGTCCTAGCTAATGTACTAGTACATAGGTGCTGACCTATGGAAGGCTACAACCTTCTATTTCTTCTAGGGACCATGTTTCATAAATTTTCAAACTGGATCAATCAATGACAATAATCAAACATCAAATACCTCTGCATCAACCAATCTCCTTTTCTTCAATCAAAACTGAATCAAACAATTACTTCTTTGAATGCTGTAACCAAAATGCATTAACAGTTACCAGAAACCAATCATGAACCCAGAACATTGCAGCAATAAACGGAAGTAGCTAAAACTTATTTCATGAGACGTACGCTACCTCAATATGTAAAACCTACATGCATACGCTTTTGTATTAAGGCCAACTAGTGTATACACTATTTTGACTTACTTAACCTGCATGTATACAGGCCTCTGCTGAGTTAACCCGCGTGTATACACGCCTCTGCTGAGTCAAACCTGTGTACAGATCTATAAAAGATAATTTACCCTTTTCACTTATTCAGACATTAGTTATACCAAGATTATCAGATTTATAGATCAACTCATGCGCAAAATATCTAAGACCAAAATCACACAAAGATACTACTATTCAAGCCTGAAGAACTTGACCCAACAACAAAACTTATGCTTCTTCTAGCACTCAGGTTCCTCCTTGGTTCAAATCCAGCTATGCACCATAACCCAATTCTAGATCTTCCTCTCATAAGATATTCAATACTTGAGTGAATTTGCCTAATGGTCTTCTCCTCCTTTTATAGTCTTAGGCCTTACTCAATACCATGGACCATATACCTGAGTTCAACACTTCGAATGAGATACCATGGTCCAAAACCATAGGCTCAAATACCAAGGACTAAATACCATGGACCAAAAATAAGTTTTCCCACATTTATGCACTTTTTCCGTGCATGAAAGTGTGTGCATATGTATACACACCTTTTGATTGTCAAACCAGCATGTATACAAGACTTGGTTAAGAGGAACTTGCACATATCTCTTTTTCTTTCATTCTAAGAGCCTGGACTGTGATCTATCATTTGAATGAGTTGCCATCAAGGAAAACACTTGTGTCATAACACTGAACTTGTGTCATAATGCCAACAATCTCCCCCTTTGGACTTGATGGAAACCCCAAGTCACTCAAAATCATTCTCCCCCTTTGTCATCAAGTGCAAAGGATTATGTTCCCCATGAGTCCATGCTAAAATCCCTCCTCTGTTGTGCTATCTATGCTCCCCCTGACTGTAGGCAAGGTCTACAAGAAGATGTTCTACAAGAAGAAACATCGCTTTATACATCATAAATGACCTTCCTATCACCAAAGACTCATACATACATCCATCTCCCAACCAAGTGGGGATATACCAATATTGACTCATCCATCCAACCAAGTGGGGATACATGATAAAACAAAAACATTATATCATTCATCCCAGGCATAGTGCGGAAACCAAAGTGGGTCGTTACATGACCTTGATAAGAAAAGAAATACATGACATAGAGACAAAATATCTACAAGAAGATTATGATATTCATCGACAACTATCATCAACAACATCTATCAATCGTCATTCAAACCTCTCCCCCTGCACCTGTTCCACCTGAAACCAAAAACAAATGTGAACTTGAACCAAGATCTTCTAAGATAATTCCAATAATGCATTATTAGAAGTATATATGCTCCCCCTGAATAGATAATTCCAACAAGGCATTATTAGAAGTATATATGCTCCCCCCTGAACAGATAATTCCAACAATGCATTATTAGAAGTATATATGCTCCCCCTGAACCTGTGGTAGATGGTCTCTGTCAGACCCATATCATATTCTTTTCATCCTGAGCCTGGCCCACTATTTGTCTTCAAATCAACATATACGCGACTATATCCACAAAAACCAGCATATGTATGTGGATGCTCCACATGAAACTCACGTACAGCTACTTTTCTCTAAACCAAACAAGTTTCAACAGCAAGATGATGCATCAACTACTCCCAGCTTCTGTCTG
Source organism: Pinus taeda (assembly GCA_000404065.3). Taxonomy (NCBI): domain Eukaryota; kingdom Viridiplantae; phylum Streptophyta; class Pinopsida; order Pinales; family Pinaceae; genus Pinus; species Pinus taeda. The sequence goes on from APFE031186845.1 coordinate 19,473, forward strand.
AGGTATTCAAATGTCTTCCTGGGCAGTGGTTTTGTGAGTATATCAGCAACCTGTTCCTTGGAGGGAACATACTCCAATTTGACCTTTTGTTCAAGAACTTGTTCTTGGAGAAAATGATATTTGATAGGTATGTGCTTGGTCTTTGAATGCATGATAGGATTCTTTGAAATACTGATTGCACTTGTATTATCACATAAAATGGAGATAGGTGGAGTACAAGTGATTTGAAAATCTTGCAAAGTTTGCATCATCCAAAGGAGTTGTGTGCAACAAGATGCAGCAGCCACACATTCCTCTTCAGCTGTAGATAAAGAAATTGAACTTTGTTTCTTGCTAAACCAAGATATTAATCTGGAACCCATAAAGAATGCACCACCACTAGTGTTTTTTCTACCATCCATGCTTCCTGCCTAATCTGCATCTGTGTATGAATGAAATGTGAGATCTCTATCTCTAGGATACCATAAGCCATAGTTTTGTGTTCCTTGAAGATATTTGAAAATCCTTTTAACCGCCTGAAGATGTGCTTCTTTTGGATTTTCCTGGAATCTTCCAACTATTCCCACTACATGCATGATGTCTGGTCGGGTACCTGTCCGATAGAGTAGACTACAAATCATGGATCTACAGGTTGGTTGATGTACTGCTGCTAATTCGTCACTAGAATTCAGGCTACATCCTATTACCATAGGGGTACATATTGGTTTCGAATCTTCCATGCCATATTTCTTCAAGATCTGCTTGAGGTACTTGGTTTGTGATAAAAAGATACCGTCTTTATTTTGTTGGACTTGTAAACCAAGAAAATATGTCAGCCCACCAAGCAAGGACATTTCAAATTCTGCCTGCATCACCAAAGCGAAGTTTTGACTCATGGCTTCTTCATTGCTACCAAAGATGATATCATCAACATACATGTCAAGTATTAGCAATTTATCATTATCAATTTTTATATATAGATTGCTATCTGCCAATCTTTTTGAAACACCTTGTTGATGGAGGTATTCGTCGAGATGATAATACTAAGCCCTTGGATCCTGTTTAAGACCATAGAGTGCCTTCTTAAGTCTACATACATGTTTTGGATCATTTCCAAGGATGAATCTATCTGGTTTCTCAATATACACTTTTCCTTCCAAGTCTCCATTTAAAAAGGTAGATTTCACATCCATTTGAAATACTTTGAACTTCTGAAAGCTAGAAAGAGCAAGAAACATTCTTATGGCTTCAAGTCTAGCAACCGGTGCAAAAGTTTCTTCAAAGTCTATACCTTCTTGTTGAGCATACCCTTTATGAACAAGTCTAGCCTTATTTCTAATAACATATCCATTTTCATTCAACTTATTTTTGAATATCCATTTTGTCCCTATGACATTCTTATCATTTGGTCTAGGAACCAACTCCCAAGTTTTATTCTTTTCAATCTTCTCAAGTTCTTCATTCATGGTATTGACCCAACATTCATCTTTGCATGCATCACTTACATTTCGTGGTTCAGTGGAGGAAAGCAATGCTAGATAGCTTGAAGCTTCTGAAATAGTTCTTCTTGTTCGTACACCTACCTCTTTCTGCCCCAAAATTTGAGTCTCTCGATGATTCTTCTGGACCTACCTGGATGGAGTCTTTTCCTCTACCCTTATCTGTTCTTTTGGTGCCTCATATGTTTCTTATTCGTCATAAGTCTAATTCGATGTTGAAGGATAGTCCTCATAATATTTGAAATCTTTGTATTTTACCTGCCTAGGATTGTTTCCTTCGTCATCAACAACTACATCAATACCTTCAACAATTTTTCCAAGTATTTTATTATAACACTTATATCCTTTGCGATGGGAGAGTAACCAAGGAGAATGCCTTCATATACTCTAGCTTCAAACTTGCCAAGGTTTTCATTAGTCCTTTTGATGTCACATTTGCTTCCAAAAATTTTCAAGTATTTTACCGTAGGAGTCTTACCATACCAAATTTCATGATAAGTCTGGGTGTTGTTCACCCAGACATTTGTCTTGTTGAGAATAGTAATGGCAACAAATGCAGCTTCACCCCAAAAGGTTGCAGGAGTTCTAGATTCATCAAGCATAGCACGAGCCATTTTTTCCACCGTTCTATTCATCCTTTCGACTACTCCATTTTGTTGAGGAGTCCTTGCAGTAGGGAATTCCCTTCTTATTCCATGTTCTTCACAAAAATTGAAAAATTCATCCAAGGTAAATTCCCCTCCTTGATCAGACCTGAGGCATTTTATTCTGTGATCTGATTCATTTTCAACCAAGGCTTTGAATGCTTTGAACTTTTCAAAATGTTCGTCTTTATGCTTCAGGAGTCCTATCCAACAAATCCTGGAAAAGTCGTCAATGAATACTATGAAGTATTCTTCTCCTCGAGGTGAACTTTTCCTGGATGGACCAGATACATCAGTATGGACAGTTCGAGTGGCTTACTAGCTAATCCTTCCTTCTTAGGAAAATTAGTTCTGGTTTGCTTGCCAAAATAACATGATTTGCATATTGTATTGTTTGGAATTCTGATGTCAATGAGATCACGAGCCGCCTGATATTCGCATGCTTTCCTTATCTAGGAGAAGCTTAGATGCCCCAATCTTCTGTGCCATAGCTAGCGTTCATCATTCTTGCTTAGATAGCATTGTTGTTGTCTTTCCTCAAGTATGTGTAAACTATTTGGAGTTCTTATGCCTTTGATCACTGTTTCTCCTGTATCAAGCTCACGAACAATGCATCCATTTGATTGAAATATTACCTCATTTCCTTGATCACACATTTGACTGACACTCAATAGATTATGCTTTAAGCCATCAACATACATGACATTTCCAGCTTTGACATTTTCTTTCAAAAGAATAGAACCTTTACCTTTTATGAGTGCAGTGGTGTCATTTCCAAATGAGACCTTCCTTTCCTTTTCTAAGGCACTATATGACTGAAGTTTTTCTTTATCACCTGTCATATGTTTCACGCATCCACTATCGATGTACCACTGATTTTCCTGTCCTTCCACATATAAGGCTATACCACATCTTTCTAGTTGTGGTTCTTTTTTTCTCCTTGTTTTCGGACTTAATGAAGCTTTCTCCTTCTGAGTTGTTTGCCAAAACCTACTCCTGTACTCAGAATCTTCATGACCGAAGTTGTTACAAATAGAACATTATATTTCATTTTCAAGGGCAGAAAAGTTATTGTAGGTCCTTTTCATGATCCGAGTCACACTCCTTTGATTTCGTGCTTCAATAGTCATGATGGTGTTGTAAGAAACACATTGAGCATCTTTGTATCCAAAGTTATGACAAGAGAAACATTGGCCATTGAAGAAATTTCTGCGATTATAAAACCTACTGTCTAGGTTATAGTAGTTTCCATAGGAAAATTGAGAGTGATTTACCTGCAGTTGGTTGTAACTTCTATTCATCCATGAAGTAGATTGCCCCCGATTTACTGAGTGATCTCTGTTCATCGTTGAAGTAGATTGACCCTGATTTACCTGGTGATCTTCTTTATGGCTTTGCTATCGATTGTTAGCATGTTCACTTCTGCTTGCTGCATCTAGATAACTTTTGGAGGTGGATGGCTTCTGTGCTTGAGTTGCTTCTTCAAAATATCCAAGACCTATCATGATTAAAGGAGAAAATTGCACTTTGATAATCTCATCTAAATCTTCAGATCCTTTAGCAAATCTTGTATTAAGAGCTTTTGTTTCCTCAATATCCTTTCTAAGTCCCACAATTTCACATTCTAACTTTTCATTGTGTTTTTCCCTTTTAGCAAGTTGGAATATCAGAGTATCTATGATCATACTCTATTCTTCTAAATAGATTTTAAGTTTAGAAATTTCTTCATAGAGATCATCTTCATCTATAGCATCCAAGAAATCATCATCTTCAAAAGCCATCATTGTCCATATTCATCACCAATTGAAAATCCATCACTGTCTTCATGTGTATAATAGCTCTTCTTACTTACATTCAGTTTTCTGTTCCATCTAACTAGTTCCTTACCTTTGTCAAGCTTATCTTTATGAGGACACTTGGTTGCATAGTGACTGAATCTTCCACAGGCAAAGCATTTGAAAGGCAGCTTACCTCTGAATCTTCCAGAACCCCGTTGAAGGTTCTTGACAAAGTTTTATTCTTCCTCTTCTTCTGACATATGTCCTGACTCATTGTAATCTCCTTTTCCTGAAGCTTTGAATGCGACTTCTCTCTTATCTGATGGTCCCCCTTTTCTCATTTCGAAAGTAGTTAGGATTCTGTGTAGCTGTGACATGGTAATGCTCTATAGAATCTGCTTTTCTTCTATGGTAGAAACTCTTGATTCAAACTTAGAATGTTAGAAAAGTATATATTACGGAGCAATGGAACACCTGAAATAATGCAGAAATATAAACACAGAAAACACACAAAACAAGAGAGACACAGATATACGTGGTTCACCCAGTTTGGGCTACGTCCACCCCGAACAGCCAGTCCTTCCTTTCCATTATCCAGCAAAATGAAGAGACACAACCTACAGCAAATCCGCTGTAATATCCTTTGTCTTCTCTCTGAGTCTCACCTCCGTGTTTCTCGCTCACACTGAATACACATCTATCTCACAACCTCAAATACAATGCCCTCATACAAAGAGAGGGGTTTCCTTCTAGGGCAAAAAACCCTAAACTAAACATAAGTTCTACCATCAGATCATCCGCCTAATGAATGGCCCAGATTGACTAGAAATTACTATACTTTTACAAGGCAATTTTACAGCTATTTTTAGCTTCGGGGGCGCTGCCCCTGAAACCCCTCGCCAGGGGGGGGCTCCCAAAGGTCGTAGCCGCCCCCACCTGGACCCCCCCTGCAGTGAATATTTTACGGGCGGCGTTGCCGCCCCCATTTTCAACTGGGGTCCAATGTGGTAGTACTTTTGAATATAGAAGATAATCAGGCTCCACACCCAACATAGAAGACAAAGATCTTAGAACCTTTTCAACCAAAATAACTTCTTTTATATCTTCACCCAAGTTTTTCATATGATTAAAAATCTCATCTATACGTAAGAAATAATTAGCCACGCATTCATCATTGTGCATTCTGAGATTATCATATTGAATTCTAAGAGATTATAGTTTTGCATGTTTTACCTGATCGTCTCCTTCATAGCTTAAAATGATCTTGTCCCATATTTCTTTTGTGGTTTTGAGTTTCATAACCTTGACAAATTGTGATTGAGATAAACTCCCTAATAGAGTATTGACAGCCTTTTCATTTGTTTCATACTACTTCTTACTAGCCATATTTGTAGGAGTTACTGATGGAAATGTGTATCCTACTTCCACGATATCCCAAACTTTTGTACCAAGAGATTGAAGATAGGTTGTGATTCTTACCTTCCAGTAGATGAAGTTGCTCCCATCAAATATTGGTGGCCTAATAGATGCCTCTTTTTCATAGTTGCTCATGATGATAGATATTCCTCCAAGTAATCAAGCTTCTTCTGAAGGACCTACTCTAATACGAACTGTTGGAAATAATACAAAGAGGGGGGTAAATCAGTATTATCAAATCAATTATTTTTCATTTCACAATTAGATTTGTATATGATACTTCAATTATGGGAAACTGCGTATATATGCTATTATGTCTAAAGCAACTAGCGTATATTAGTAAACTTATGATTCATTAAATGTTAATCTTTAATCAGTGCATCAGAACTTCATTAACCATAAGAACAGTAAACAGGTGCAGTAAAACAGAATAGATCATCACACACATGGACACAAGATATAAGGTGGAAACCCATTATGGGTGAAAACCACCAGCTGCAATTCGTCTTTGTCTTCTTTTAATAAGAAACTTATTTTTACAATATTTCTATATTGGTACAGTCTTATACCAATACGCAAGCTTCTACCTACAAAATGCTACTATCTTCTCTTGTTCTCTAGATTCTCCTAGAAGGGAGCTACAACTCCCTTAGCTCTTGTACTAGCTCATGTACTAGTACGTAGGTGCTAACCTACAGAAGGCTACAACCTTCTCTTTCTTCCAAGGACCACATTTCATAAATTTTCATACTGGATCCATCAATGAAAATAATCAAACATCAAATACATCTGCATCAACCAATCTCCTTTTCTTCAATTAGAACTGAATCAAACAATTACTTCTCTGAATGCTATAACTAGAATACATTAATAGTAACCAGAAACCAATCCTGAACCCAAAACATTGCAACAATAAACAGAAGTAGCTAAAACTTATTTCATGAGACGTATGCTACTTCAATATGTAAAACCTGTGTGCATATGCTTCTGTATTAAGGCCAACCAGTGTATACACTATTTTGACTTAATAACTAGTGTCTATACACACCTCTGCTGAGCCAAATCTATGTACAGATCTATAAAAGATAATTTACCCTTTTCACTTATTCAAACAACATTTATACCAATATGATCAAATTTATAGATCAACTCATGTGCAAAATACAATAGATCAAAATCACACAAAGATACTACTATTCAAGCCTTAAGATCTTGACCCAACAATAGAACTTATGCCTCTTCTAGCGCTCAGGTTCCTCCTTGGTTCAGATCCAGCTATGCACCATAACCCAATTCTAGATCTTTGTCTCATAATATATTCAATACTTGAATGAATTTGTTTAATGATCTTCTCCTCCTTTTATAGTCTTAGGCCTTACTCAATACCATGGACCAAAACCACTTAGAACGATTACGTTGGACCAAATACCTAGGTTCAACACTTTGGATGAGATACCATGGTCCAAAACCATAGGTTCAAATACCAAGGACTAAATACCATGGACCAAAAATAAGTCTTCCCACATGTACGTGCTTTTCCCTTGCATGAAAGTGCATGCATACGTATACGCGTCTTTTGATCGTCAAACCCACATGTATATGTGACTTAGTTAAGAGGAACCTGCGTATATCTCTTTTTCTTTCATTCTGAGAGCCTGAACTGTGATCTATCATTTGAGTGAGTTGCCATCGAGGACAACACCTGTGTCATAGCACTGAACCTATGTCACAATGCCAACAGTGTTGTTGCCCCTAGTCTTCCACAACCTATAAGATTGACACCACAACAATTGGAAGAAAAAGAAGCAAAAGGGCTTTGTTACAGTTGTGATAGAAAATACACTAAAGGTCATAAGTGTGCTGAGAGGAAATTATTCTACATAGATTATGAAGAGGAAGAAGAAAAGGAGCAAGAAAGGTCAAAAGAAGAGGATATGCTCTAGGAATATACCCTAGATAAAGAAGAAATGAATTCGACCATATCTTGTAATGCATTGGCTGGAATTACCACTCCTCAAACCATCAAGATAGATGAACAAATCAAGAAGAAAAAGGTAATAGTGTTGATTGATTCAGGAAGTACCCACAATTTTATTCATTGTAAGGTAGCAAAAGAATTACAATGATTCCTATATCCAACACCAGGGTGTCAAGTGATGGTTGCAAATGGAGGAATGATAAATTCTTTGGAGAGTGCCATAATATCAAGCTATCCATGGGAGAATATGTATTGACTAGCCCAATGCTTTCTATTTCAATGGGAGGTGTTGTTGTTGTACTAGGAGTCTAATGGCGACAATCCTCAGGTACAATAGCTTTTAATTTTCAAGAAATTTTCATGAAATTTTGTGTAGAAGGAAAAGAAGTTGAATTAAGGGGTACTACAAGAAACGGAGAAAGATAATCAGCTCTAATGGCATGAAAAAACTTATAAAAAAGGAACAAAGAGGTGTAGTTACAGAGTTATGTTCGCTAGATGTTTCCACATTGAAATCATCTATTTCTCCAGATCACCAAAAAGTCTTGAACAATCATTCCAAGGTATTTGAGACTCTCAAAGGTCTCCCACCTATTCGTGATCATGATCATGCTATTCATCTGATTCTAGGAAGTGTTCCTCCAAACATCAGGCTATACAGATATCCCTATGCCCAAAAGAGTGAAATTGAACGTATGGTTATAGAAATGCTAGAGGCTGATATAATTCAACCTAGTCCAAGTTCTTTCTCTGCTCTAGTAGTATTGATGCACAAGAAGGATGGATCATGGTGCACGTGTCCAGATTATAGGGAGGTCAAAAAACTCACTATTAAAGATAAGTTTCCTATTCTTGTCATTGATGAATTACTCGATGAATTGCATGGATCAATTTACTTCACCAGGTTGGATCTTCATTCAGGATATCATCAAATCAAAGTGAAGACTGAAGACATTCCAAAAATAGCATGTAGAACTCATGAGGGTCATTATGAATTTTTGGTCATGCCTTTTGCCCTTACCAATGCACCTTCTACATTTCAAGGTTTGATGAATTCCATTTTCAAACCCTTCCTTAGAAAATTTCTGTTAGTATTTTTTGATGATATACTAATCTACAACAAGTCTTGGAAGGATCATGTTGAACATGTTGACAGGGTGCTACAACTATTGGAGGAGAAACAATTATATGCGAAAAGATCCAAATGTTTCTTTGGAGTAGAAGAGGTGGAATACTTAGGTCATATTGTATCTCATGAAGGAATTAAGGTAGACACTAGCAAAATTAAAGCCATTAAGGAATGGAAAATCCCCACATTCATAAACCATCTGCAACGCTTTCTTGGGTTGACATGGTATTATCGCATGTTTGTTAAGAATTATGGGAGAATAACAACACCTCTAACAACATTATTGAAGAAAAATGAATTTTCATGGACTCTAGAAGCAACAAAGGCCTTCGAACATCTTAAAGAGGCAATGTGCCAAGCACCGATCTTAGCGACAATGGACTTCACAAAAACCTTTATTGTGGGATGTGATGCTTCAGGAAATGGAATTGCCTCATGAAAGACCCATTGCTTTTGAAAGTTGTCCAATCAAGGGAAAGTTTTTACACAAAGCTATTTAGGAGAAGGAAATGTTGGCAATACTACATGCACTTAAGAAATAGCAACCCTACCTAATGGGAAGACACTTCAAGGTAAAAACGAATCATGATAGCCTTAAATAATTTTTAGAAAAAAAATTATCCTCTGAAGAGCAACAAAAGTCGATCACAAAGATGTTGGATTATGACTTTGAAATCATCTACAAAAAAAGGAAGCAAAATGTGGTGGCAGAGGCACTCTCAAGAAAGGGTGAGGATGTGGAAGCATTGATATGCACCATTTCTATTATCCAGCCAAAATTGGATAAATGAAGCAAAGGAGGAATGGAAGAATTATGGAGAAGTGTGGCACTTATTCGAAAGTTAAAACAAGATTCCAATACATTTGATACATTTAGCTAGAAAACTGATTCATTATGGTAGAAAGATTTCTTACGCCTTTGTAAGAATTCCCAACTCAAACAAAAGATTCTTATGGAATTGCACACTTCTCCCTTAGGAGGGCACTCAGGATTTTTAAAAACTTACAACACGGTTAAGAAGGAATTTTTTTGGGATGGCCTTAATTGGATATTCAAAAGTTTGTGGCGGAATGTATGGTTTGCCAACAAAATAAAGTTGAAACAATTAAGACCCCAGGTATATTACAACCTTTATCCATTCGAAGCCAACATTGGGAGGAGGTTTCAATGGATTTTATCACAGTTTTATCCAAGTCTGAGGGAAAGAGTGTCATCATGGTGGTAGTTGACAGACTTATCAAGTATGCACACGTTTGTGCATTATCACATCCATTTAAATCCAGTACAGTTTCTACTGCATTTATGGAAACAATTCAAAAGCTACATGGAAACTGAAAGATTATTGTAAGTGACAGAGATCCCATTTTCACTGGAATTTTTTGGACAAAATTATTTTCTTATCTCGGTACTCAGTTAGCTCATAGCTCATCTTATCATCCTCAATCTGATGGTCAAATTGAGATAGTAATCAAATGTTTGGAAGGATATCTTTTTTGCTTTGTATCTGATAAACATACATAATGGGTCAAATGGTTGCCAGTGGCTAAATGGTGGTATAACACTTCCTTCCATATAGCAACAAAAATGACCCCATTTAAGAAACTTTATGGATATCAGTCACCATCCATAACATCATATTTAAGAGAAAATTCTAAGGTTCAAGTAGTGGAACATCACATCGAGCATCAACAACAAGTCCTCCAACTCTTAAAGGATAACCTCGTGTTGGCGCAAAATAGAATGAAACAATAGGTAGATCAACATCGCAACGAACAAATTTTTGTTGTAGGTGATTAGGTATTCCTACGGCTACAACCATATAAACAACTGTCCCTCAAGCAAGCTAAGAAGGTCAATAAATTATCACCAAAGTATTATGGTCCGTACAAGGTGTTGCAAAAGATTGGTACTATGGCATACAAATTGAAGCTTCTTGCAGCTTCTCGAGTGCACCCAGTTTTCCATCTTTCATGTTTAAAGAAGGTTATAGGTGACAAGCTCCCAATTCAAACAATATTGCCAGAACTTGACGAGGAAGCAAAATTTATATTGGAACCGGAAGAAGTCACAGAAACAAGAACTCGATAGCTACAAAATCGATCAGTTTCGAAGTATTTCATCAAGTGGAAGAACTTATCCACTGAAGATTCCACATGGGAGGATGAAAATTTTATACAGAAGCATCCAGAACTACTCTAGCATTGAGGACAACACTTTTTTGAAGGAAAGGGGCATGTTAAGTCCCTATAATACTAGTGATTACCCCATTACTATTGTAGATGTATCCCTTATTAATATTGTTGTGCCCCTATTGTCCCCATATTGTTATTATTGTGCCCCATAAAATCCCTCTATTGCTATTTTTGTGCCTTCTTATTATTATTATTAGGTTGGCTAGGTTATATTGTGAATCCTTAGACTCCTATATATTGAAAGTAGGTTTTGTCATTTGAATCATCCAAGAATCATTCATTTGTGTAATGTAAAGGAGGTTTCCCCTCAAAGAGGCTGAATTCTAAGGCGTTGATCTATCTTTTCTATCTTTTTGTGAGTAGGTTTCATAACAATGAACATTAGTAAAGATTCAAAACGCTTCAACACTAAGTTATGAATGTGATTTTTTCAAAAGATTTTTCTTAAATATTAAATCAAAAAAGCCTCCAATCTGAAATATTCTGCTATCTTAAAATTTGTTCGATCTCATAATGCACTATATTAGCGGATATACTTTGTCTTTGATGTGAAATACACAAATATTATTGTGTGTGAAATCTATGTCCTATGTTAACTCTTCAATATTTTATGTTCGTATCAGCTCATATAAGGGCTTCACTTCCTCAAGGAAGGGCCTAAAGAGATGGAAGATATGAGTTTCATTCTCTGTATATAGATTAGTGTAGGTGTGTTTGTTTGTGCACTAGTTTTGTTTCGATGAGTTTGTTGGAGCCAAATGTCTATGGAGGAGCCTCAATGTTAAAAGAGTCACAATTTTTGTGCATCCTGATAACTCCATTTAATATGTTAAAATTTGTTTCCAACATGGTTTATATGTGTTTTGATTATGCATCTTATGTTGTGAGCATGGAGAAAACCAGTGTGGAAGGATTTTTGTCTATAGTTTGGTGTAATATTGACACAAGAGCATAGAACCTCCACCCCAACTAAAGTTGATTTCAAACACTTCCAGAAGGGCGTTGTAGAAGTCAAAAAGAGGGATGCTTTGAGAAGGATATCTTGGAAGCCAAAGAGTGAGGACACGATATCCTCTGAAATTTATGTAAATTTTTTAATATTCTAAGCCTCTAGAAGGAAATTAGGTGTTAGGGGATGTGTTTCCTCATGATAGGCTAGGGTTCTTTTATGTATTATTATGTTTTGTTATATGTATTTGGATTGTAATCTGACAGAGCAGGAAATCCAACATAAAGACTAGGCAAAGAGGTGAGTAGGCCCTGTGGGAGGCCATCACATGTAACAAGTTATGTTTTCCTTTAATCTAAGTGTTGTGGCATTCTGAATATGTGTGTTCTTAATTCATGTCCCCCAAATTTGGTTTTATTTGCATTTTCCATTTTTGTATCCATAATAATGGCTTTCATGTTTTTGTTCTAGAGATGATAACGTAGGAGAACTAAAAGCCTTGGTTTTGGCATCAGTTGTCGAATTAGGACAAAGCATGTATTCATTGATCATTCAGAATGAGAATCACGAGTTTTGGTAGATGGTAGTTGGGTAATCAAATCACAACTCATAAAGTTGAAGGAGGAGTCCAACCCACCCAAACCAAACTCAGGTAGGGCGTATTCGGTTGCTCGAGCGCTGCTCTTGTAGGGACCAACCACAAAAAATATGAAAGCCAAACCCAAACTTCTTGTCATGAAAATTTTCTTGAGGAAAATATGGCCGAAAGAGGGCCATGTATGTGGTTATGCATAGAGGCAAAGCTAACGTTGGACTTTAGTAGAACTTATGAGTTTGTACTGGAAATTTTAACAACTAGATAGAATTTTCATCATTACATGGAGTAACTTTATTAAAGGAATAGTAAGTTACATAATCATTAACAACCACTATTATAGCATACTAACGTAAACTTTACTATGTAACCTTGCATAATTTTCATGACTTTCTTAACTAGATTAGTTAGTCAAATATGTGATATTATAAACATCAACTCATTTAGGGAATCCACATAATAAAAGTAGCACAATAGGGAACCACATAATTAGACATTGTTATACCCTGGAAACCTCATAGGCTGAAAACCAACAAACTTTTAATTTTATTCTTAAATGCTCTTGAGAGTGTTCACCCCTCACTCAATTGCTTGTAAGAGAGTCCCTAATTTAGCCATTGTCATAAAATACAAAATAATTAGTTGGCAGCTATTACAAGCATCATGATATCATTCAACCACAAATCTCCATATCTACATCTTTGTGGCCCGATTGTTCCCTTAGTGGAATATCGTGCAAATGACATTCCTCGGTCTCATGGATCAACAAATATTTACCTAACAAAATGTTAAAGATGAACTATACATTGCATAAGTTATCATGCTTTCCTACCATTGTTGTCATTAGCAATGTTTAATATCGTCATTAAATGAAATATTAATCAACCAATATTTAATCTTTTTTTGTGACACTTCAACATTTATTAGTGTGAATACATGAAACATAAAAAAATGTTATGAAATGCCTTCTTTAACATCGTTTCACATGCATTAGTAAGACGAATAATACTATTAATCATGTCTATAGATAAAATAACTATTACTCCCCTCGCATAAGCACACACTTTCCTCGAAACGAAAATCCACTACAACTAGCCATACTCCTTTAAAGGAAATCTAACACATTAGTTATGTTTTTTTCTCACAAATACATAGACTTTCACAATACTTATTATTCATGCATGTGGATACATAATCTTCTTAAAATGGAGCTAACATAATCTTGCATGTACTTTCATATTATTTCAAAAGGAAATCTAACATAATAGATATTATTCTTGTGCATGCAAATGCATAACTATCTTTTAAAAGATCTAACCAAGCAATCAATTTTCTTTGTTCATACTATGATGTTTTATTTTCCAAAGGAATTAACATAATAAAATTTATTCTTATCCATGTGAAAGGATGTTATTTTCCAAAATTTTATTTTCTATATTCACAATGGCTATTATACATGAAAATGCAAGCTAAAGTAATATTTATAATTTATTGCATGCAACTACTTGTTCTCTCCAACAGAAAATAACATAATAACTTCTTCTCATATATTTCCAACCAAAAAAAACTAAATAAATATTACATAGAAAAACACATTTCTTTTCCAAAGAATCAAATACATAACATCCATTCTTTCATGCCTGAAAAACCAATATTTTCCCGTTACCAAAAAATATAACCCTACCACTATACATAATGTTCTCCCGAAATAAATCTATTAGCTATGTCATATTCCTACATGTTAACCCTCACCTTTTTTTAAAGAATCACAAGATTTCTTTAAGATTTTAATGCATATAAGTACTCATTCATTTTCACGAATCTACTGTATAGAAGCCATGCAATAGCTATCCATATGTAATTCCCTGCATGGTTTCTTTACCCACTCTACCCGGTACTTTCTTTCGGGTGCGCCATCCACACTATCCGCACTAGGTACTACATGATATGGTTCCGAAGCGATCACATAAGGGTGATCGGTACCCGACTCGACCACTCAACTGGTCTCTGGCTCCACGCTTATTAGTTACCATATAAGTACTCATTCATTTTCACGAATATACTATATAGAGGCCATGCAATAGCTATCCATATGTAATTCCCTGCATGGTTTCTTTACCCTTTTATCTACAAAATTCAAATGCATTCTTCTCAAGTAAGCAGAATAATTGCATATTCTTAGTTAAATGAAAATAGACAAACGAGCATTATCTTTCTGCATTATCTTTGTGCAGATAAATCTATATTCTTCTCCAGCAAAATAGCTATTATACTTCCACATATAATCAAATCTTCCAAGAAATAACAAAATATACACCTATTCTTTTCCAGTAAAATAGCTATTATAATTGCGCATATAATCACATCTTCCAAGAAATAACAAAATGTACGCCTATTCTTTTCAAAAAAATATCATAGTAGTTATCTTTTCCAGTGCCCTTTATTCCCCAAATAAAGAGTTCAACCCAACAAATCCCTATCATGGTCGCCTGTCAAAGTCAATAGCGGTTTTTCCATGACATCCATGTCCTCAATAATGGAGTAATGGCTGAAGTGAACCCTCATCCAACAATTCTGTGACTGCAAACTCTTGCAAACACAAAATCAAATGTTTCACATATGACCTACGATAACTTGGTTTTATGACTGCCATTTTATTTGAGAGAGGTGCACAATGGGTTCTCTATATTGTTGGAATTCAGGCACAGCAAACAAATAGACACAGAATTAACACAGCAGAAGATCAAACACATAGAACACAACTTTTAACATGGTTCACCCAACCAATCTGGGCTACGTCCACCAAACATAGGCATCAGGAATATATTAATCAAAATTTTGGAGATTACATCAAGAAATCCTCACACTCTCTTAGCAAATCATCCGAATGATTGCCTATTATATAGAATAGAGAATCTAACAGCCTCCTAACTCCCTCACATCAAATATAGGAGGCATTAACTCCCTCCCAACAACCTGGAGCTAATCTAGGAACTGAATCCCTATTGTTGTCATCCTTAAGAGATTTTTTCCTATTTGACTCAAATAGAAAAATCTCAACAATCTCCACCTTGACAACAATTCGCCTGATGCCCTTTTATTATTATTTTATCTTTTCTGCAAGCCAAGAGAAGCCAAACACCAGCGTAGCTTCTCCAACAAAACTGGTTTCGTGAACATGTCTGCACAGTTCTCCTTTGTATGCACCTTTTCAAGAGAAACTCCCTTTTCAGTGATAACCTGTCTTACAAAATGATATTTGATTGGAATATGCTTTGACTTACTATGATAGGCCGGATTTTTAGCCAAATGTATTGCACT